>JAEIFU010002115.1:0-50538 GCA_018904235.1 Lordiphosa stackelbergi
CAGACGGACAGCACCTCATTCTGATCCAGAATATATATAGTCATTTATATTCCTACTATCCGTTACAAACATTACAGAAATCAGAATACCAATTACAAGGGCATAAAAATTAATTAAAACTTTTATTCAAGGCTAAAACAGGTACTGTTCTTATCGCTTCAGCCCATTTTATTCCATTCCATTTTAGGATATTTCATTTTGACCCCAATCCAACACATGGGTTAAAGTTAAAACTAAAAAATTTTTAAGTTTTTCTCTTCATCAAAAGAACAGTTAAAAGTTCCGTTACATTTGATGTTCTTACCGTTATCGGATGTGTCATCCTCGCCCGCATTCACTTTGTTATTGCTGGCCAGCAGTTCAACTTTGTCCTGCCGCGCCCGACGCGACCGTGCACTCCAACGTACCATTGTACTTTAATTGGCGCCGACCAACTTCAACTCCCAAGACAATATCCAAGATTCACTTAAATGTTGAAGGCCAAATACATACGTAAGTTGTTGGCAAGGAAAAAGACATCTAGCAAATTTTCAATCAATTTTGGCAAAAACTCAACACATATGTTTTGTCTTACAATTTAAATCAATTATCATATTTTGTTTTGATTTTTTATACATATGCACATACTCATACACACACACACACACGAAGCTACGCCACAGCCAACAACAAGTTGGAATCTACAATTTCACGAACAATCACAACATTGACGACAACAAACCATCCACGACGAAAAACAACCTCCAGCAGGGCCAGAAAGAGTTTAACTGAAAAGCCTCTCTGTATGTTGCATGCTGCCAAAATAAAAGCTTTCTATAAACAAAAACTTTTGCCCAAGACAAAAAAAAACGAGTTTTCCGCCTTTATCAGCAGAGTTGCGCGTCGATAAATAAGTCTCAAAATATCGATAAGTAAGTCCCAAAACATAGTTTCACAAATAACGGAAGCTTCGTTTCGTTTGGTGACTTAAGCATATCGGCAACTTCCGCGTGACGAACGCTACATTCGTACTCGTTTTAAAATTTTTTTCATAGCGTTTAGTAAGATTTTAAACTAATAAACGAATGGACCATCTGATTTTATATAACTTTGTATATTCTGATAGCGACGAGAAGAGTCTCCATATATTATATTCATAGGTTGTAGTGATTTACCGCGATGGCTGAGAAATGCGGGTTACAGATCTGGTATTTTCAACTTTTTTTTCGAAATTTGTACTTTGACCACCACTGGTTTCACTATTTTATTCTATGCGATTTTTCCTTATGGTTTTTTTTAAAGCCCTTTTTATTCTGCGTTAAATTGGTTCCTCCGATGAATTTGGTTACCTTTGGCGAAGTTATTCGCGGATAGTGAGCACACCTCGAAAATCTAGTATTCTATTTAAGTGTGTTGACAGAAAATCGATTGACTTAACATTATTGCCCCTAAAAGTATAGTTTGCTAAAGTTTAGTGGGAAATTTAAATTCAATTTTTCATATAATCACATAAATGTTTGCATATTTGTATGACAATTTTGGACTTATATTATTCCTGTTCGAGTGCTGTTACCCTATGGGGCCAGGATAAACTCCAGTCGAATTAACAATTAATGCATCTTCACTACAGCTGTAGCATTTATGTAATCCATACCAGAGGTACACAGAGTATATTAAGTTTTTTGCAAATGGAACAGGAAGCATCACCTACCATTTAAGGAATAAGTTTTCTTGATCAGCATCAACCGTCGAGTCGATATAGCCAAATCCGCCTACCTGTCTTTCCGTATGATCAAACAGATCTCAGAGATTGTAAGAGATGGAGGTTTGGCATATGTGGGGCATAAACCTCTTATATTTGCAGGCAGATCAAGTTTATTTTGAATATTTTGCCACGACCCCTCATATCTTTACCTTCTTGTCATATATAGCAACTAGCACTACATATGGACTCATTGCTAAGGATCGGCAGCAAAATACATCCTGAGATACATTCTATAGGTATTTTGGCGAAATATTTGATCACAAAGTTTTGTAACGCATGCTACATAAAGTGGAAGTCACTTTGAAGTGTGTTTTCGTAATTTTTAGCGAATTTTGCATCATATAGCACACAATACCTAATACCTTAAAAGAAAGTTGAATGTTGGAGAATTCTAAAAACGTTATTTGCAGCCAAAATATTTTTTGTTTTTTTATCAAAAACCTTGAATCCTACATTTTGTTCATCTTTTTATTTATTAGGGTGTTCACCAGCCCGCGTAAAAGAGTAATGGTGTGAATTTACGCCACGCAGCTATTGAGCACCCCTAAAATGTTTACCCTCATAATTTTTGGTGTAAATCAGCTGTTTTTGACAGGCTGAGAGTTTTTCTGTCACTTGTGTGTGTCAAAGTTTAATACGTATTTTTAAAGCATTGATTGTAGGTGTACAAATCAAGCTAAATAGAAGCATGAAGAAAAATGAATATTCGGGAAGTTGTAAAAACTTAAGCTTCTGCCCAATAGCCAAAAACCGGCCCCATGATCGAATTTCGACCCCAAACGGTGAGTTACAGGTGGTTGTTTAAGACAGAGTGAGAAGTGAGCTATTGTTTCAGAGGTTACGACGTCTTGGTGTTGTTTAAGACAGTTATTTTGAGGAAGATGTCTCAATATATTTGCTAGCCAGATGCAGTTAAACTGACAAAAAAATTTAATTATTGTAGGATTGACCGCATATTTTTAAGACAAAAATCTCGAAATGGTATGATATTAAGTATTTTTGTCGATACTTTGAATAATTTTACAACACTTCAACAGTTTACACTTTTTACACTTTTACGCTGATTCTTTAAACATACCCCAGGGCAGCAAAAAGTGCGTAATTTTTTTCGTATGTGATTTGTTGTTGTGGCGTATACTTTTGGAGTTTACGCTTTTTGCTTTACGCTTTTACGGTGAACACACTAAATGAGTTTTGAGAGAGCGACTACCTTGTTTAGTATACCTTGGAAATGCTTAAGCTTAAATTTAAAAAAAAACTGTAAACTATTTTTGGGTGAAATTAAAATCGTTTTAAAGCGACATTATAAAACTTATCGCATTAATATATTGCCTCAGGATTCGCTGAAATCGGTATTTGAATGGGGTTTCCCGCAAAAACCACTTGTCATGTTTCTTTTGCGATTATCTTGAAAACAAAAATTTTTCCAAAATCAATCTTTGCACCGATTGTAGGGCTATTGAAGAGCTATAATTTAAGCCTATTGTGAAAACAAAAATCCCTTGTCCCGTTCGACCGCAAGGGAAGATAAAGTTTTTTTTGTTAAAAGGGAATACACCCAAAATCCCGCACCGCGGGGGGGGGGGAGAGGAAGGGTGAGAACGGCCACTCTACCAAGATTTTGAAAAAATTTTACTTAATTTATCTGTAATGCTGTAATACCAATGGTAATGTACCATCAGAAATTTAGAGCTAGAATTTTCTCTCAAAATTTGGCACAATGCCAAAAATACGTAGATACTATTTGACAACAAAACAAAAATAGTTGAGTTACGTACGTACTTGAACAGATATAGCATTGAAACCCCCCGAAGTTCAGAAGTTTATATTTGGAACTGTGTTTCTTCCATAAGAACTAGTAAACGAAACTTTTCTTACTCACCACACAGTAAACTGTAATATTGTACAAGTGTTTATACGAATATCTCCAGAATTTATCAGGACTTTTTACCTGTAATGCACCTGTGTAATATACACATCAGTAATTCATTGAACGATTTTTACTTTTACTACTTCATATTAATTAAATTAATTAATCTAAAATTTATTAATTTATTTAAATAGATTAGTCGCATGTCCCAATAAACAGAAAACAAATCGATAGGCAGTCACTGTTACTGCTGCTACTTCCATTCCATTTCAATTTTCGAAAAACTCAGCAACCCTGCACAATTGTCTCATCTCTAGAAATCCAGTCGCATGAGCCACATAAGTAATTCAATTTTACTTCATTTTCCAAACGAATTTTAAAGGTAAAACCGGTCAAAGCTTAGACAACATGCCGGACAAAGTGCAGCAGAGTTTTGTGCGTTCCTTCATTGACTACTTGAAGAAGCAAGTCGATGTAATGTCACCGGATCAAAGTGAATCCATTGAGGTGGCCATACAATGTTTGCAGGCGGCTTTCGATGTGGGTGAGGAGGAATCAGAACAGCAGGAATCGTCATCGGATCAGATTCAAGCCACATCACAGAGCTCTACAGGCGCAGCCCCCGGAGGAGATGGAGCCTCCGGGTCCACTGGTTCTGTGGTAAATACCAAAAATATCGATATGTTCGAGCTCTTCCAATCTTTGTACATTGAACGCAACCCCGAATCCCTGGCCCTCGCCGAGTCCATTAAGAATGAGGGCAATCGCCTAATGAAGGATGGCAAATACAATGAGGCTCTTCTTCAATATAATCGGGCCATCACCTTTGATCCCAAGAATCCCATCTTCTACTGCAATCGTGCAGCCGCTCACATTCGTCTGGGTGACAATGAGCGGGCAATAACCGATTGTAAATCGGCCCTACTCTACAATAACAACTACAGCAAGGCATATTGCCGCCTGGGGGTGGCGTACTCCAATCTGGGTAAATTCAATGAGGCCGAGCAGGCCTATGTTAAGGCCATTGAACTGGAACCGGAGAATACCGACTACCGTAACAATCTGGAGGTGGCGCGCAACGCTCGCAATCAGCCGCCACAGCTATCGCATCTTACGGACGGCTTGAATGCCATGCTGGCCAATCCCACAGTGAGGAATCTGTTTAGCAGCGCCGAAATTGATTTGGAGCAACTGCAATCGATGACACAGAATCCCATGGTCATGCAAACCATTGGTCAGTTGTTTGCCAATATGGGTGGACCAGGCGGAGCTGCTGCTGCTGCTGCTGGTGTCGGCGGGGGTGGTGCAGGCGCCGGTGGCGCACCGCCTCAGATGCCACCCATGCCCAACGACATGCTGCAACTGTTCCAGAACTTTGCCAGCCAATTGGTGGGTGCCCAACAACAACCGGGTGGTGGCACTGATGGAGCTGGAGGAGCTGGCGGTCAACCCCAGCCTGGCAATCAGCCCCCACCCAGGATCTAGTTGAGTGTCGTAGCCTTAGCGTGATTTCAGATTTCAGCCACAAATACACAACAAAACAAAACGAGAAGATTTTTAAGCTGAAACAAACGAGAAATCAATAGTTATAATTCTTTGTTTAAAGTTTAACGAAAAAGGCTTCTATTACACGTATAAACACACACACACACATACATATATAAAATATATATT
The DNA here is from genome assembly GCA_018904235.1 of Lordiphosa stackelbergi. Classification (NCBI taxonomy): domain Eukaryota; kingdom Metazoa; phylum Arthropoda; class Insecta; order Diptera; family Drosophilidae; genus Lordiphosa; species Lordiphosa stackelbergi. The sequence continues at coordinate 5,289 of JAEIFU010002115.1, forward strand.
TTTATTAATGATAATAAATATATTAAAAATAAATTATCAAAATGCCGACAACAAATTTGGTAGGGAAAGTTAAATGTATTAAAATACTTGTAGAGTTCCTCTGATGAATAAAAACAAATTTTAGGACTTTCAAAAGAAGGTCATACCTAAGCATTTCCACCAATCCTGCACTTAAAATACACACATCTGCGGTATTAGTATCCTCAAGATCACAACGATGAAGCTACGAATAAACCATATTGAGGAACAAGCCGTGAAAGACAACTTAGTATACCACTCGGAAAATCTAAAAGCTGGGATACTTGGATGCATGAAAGTCCCCGAAAATAGCTTTTCTAACGACTTTTATTTGAAGCATCAATGCCTACCATTTACTTTTTAAAGATTATTTCATGTAAAATGCTGTAAATGCTGTCCTCGCCTACGTCTGACGTGGTCTACCTTAAGTTTTGGCATACTTTTCCCAGCATTTTGGCCGGTAATGTCTTCCAGGTCTGCAATTGTGTCTAGCTTGTTCCTCTGCACGAGAAGTCAAGTCACATGATCTTGGCGGCCAATGGACTGCTCCAAAACGTGAGATTAATTGCTCTCTAAACTCTCCTCTCAATTAGCCCATCGTATTGCGTGCCGTTTAGCATGTGACACCGTCTTGTTGAAACCGCATGTCAACCAAGTCGAATTCTTATCAAAAAATCATCGCAAGGTATTTTGCTTTATTGACTATAACGTTGTGATTTCACAAAAAAACGGTCCAATGTTTGTTGACGAACCCATGGAGCCCAAAATTAACTTCGTCGCTCAAGACAGTTTCTCTATAAAAGAGATAAAAAATAGTGGATCTTCATTCAACTTTTCTTGATTTGCAAAAAAGTAAAGGTAAGTTTTTTTTTTTTTACGATTTTATGGATTTAATACAAAACAATCGATATTTTTGACTTGCCACTTCAGGCCCGTAACTATATGAAGGACCAATTCACTAAAGTTGGTAAGTTCCAACCGTTTGTTTTTTTAAGACTAAGCTACGTTTGCGATGAGCATTGCTTAGTCAAATTCGAAACAGTTTTCAAGACAAATTTAAAAAAACCGCCCAAAATGAGGAATTTCAGAATTATTTGGTCTAGGCTCGATCAACTTTTTAGTGTTGCACAGTGTTATTTGTAATGAACGAAGAGTCTTTTCTCATCTCTCCGAACCCCAGAAAGAGCACGTATAAAACTTTCAAATAATAATATGAAAATTCTGGAAATCTCTTTTAATTTTGAAATTAAATTAAATTCAAGCCGGTCGATGATTATAACCATTGATCTGGTATCACTCTGGCAGTATTATTTAATGTTCGGAAATTTCAGGTTCGAGAATTTTGGCCGAAGGTCTTAGATCGAATCTTGAATGGCCCCACGTTATGGCAAATTGAAATAGTGTGAAATGTTTAAAATTCACTTCACAATAAATATTTAAAAAAATTACCAAAAATTACCCACCAACTATTTGAATGGCTCAATCGAAAATAAATTAATCAAATGAAATAATAAAATTAGGTATTTTATTATTGAAGGCGAGAAAACCAACTAAAAGGTTTTTTGGTTTTAACGCCATTCGGTGTTTTTCGTTTGGTACCTGGATTTTATTTTTATATGGATGTACCCGGGTAAATATAAAAATGATTTTTTTTTAAATTTAAAATATTTTTATGGAATAATAAATTAGAGTTAAATTATTTAACAGATAAAATATTTAAAATAATTAGCTTGGAATTATTATATTTACAAATTAAAGGTTAAAATTTAGCGATGTTTTTCAAAAGAGCTATTTTTTTTTTTATTTAATATGTATTATACTTTACTGGAACATTTGCTATAATTTTTTTATAAACACCTAAAACTAGGCAAATTGCAAAAAACATCTTTGCTTTTATGGACTACAACTTGCCAAGTTCCATCGTGTTCGGCGATGCCACAACATGGAGAACAACGGGTGGATCCCCAAAACATATTCTCAAAAAAAAAAAACCATCCGCATGTTTCCGCCATTTTGAGTTTTTCGTTTTATTGTAAGACCACTTTTCGAACAAATCACATGTAACTCGCATGTTTTTTGCTATATACTCCGTCATGAAAGCTATCGTTACCAAACCTTCACTATGTCTTGAAATACATACAGGCTGTATATGTCGTAACCAGCCTGATCGGATGACCTATACCATATAGGCGCCATAGATCGCTCGGTCGGAAAACTAGTTTTATGAGATAATACTGCTCTCACGAAATTTTGCAACTTTATCAAAATCAGATAACCATTTGATATTCCTGCCAAAGGAACGATCGGAACTAGTTCTAGTGAGAAAACCTTTTTTTTTTTTAGTGATAACGTCAACAAACTTGTCAATTATTTATTTAATATGCTTTACACACATCAAAATCGGGTGACTCTATCAAAATCTCTACTTGAACAAAAATGGCTGGCCAGCTTTTTTTTAGTTTTATATATTTTAAATATAAAGGGTGATTTTTTAGCTATTATCTTTTTGGCAACACTGGTTTAAACAGCTCACGCACGTTTCGTGTTTTGTTTCACTGTCAAACATCTTCAGTTTGGTCTATAATTTAACCATGAATCGTCTTACAAACGAACAACGCTTGCAAATTATTGAATTTTATTATCAAAATGCGTGCTCTGTTAAGAAAGTTCATCGCGCGCTTCTTCCATTTTATGGTCAGTTTAATCGACCCACTGAAGCGGCTATTCGGGCTATTGTGACTAAATTTCGCACCAAATTTACATTGTTGGACATTAAACCACCAACACGCTTACGTAGAGTGCGAACTGAAGAAAATATCGCAGCTGTATCGGCCAGTGTTAATGATGACCATCAATTATCGATTCGTCGCCGTTCGCAGCAATTGGGCCTCTGTTACTCAACAACGTGGAAAATTTTGCGGAAGGATTTAGGTGTGAAGCCTTTCAAAATACAGCTGGTGCAAGAATTGAAGCCGAACGACCTACCGCAACGTAAATTTTTGGTGGGCCTTGGAAAGTTGGCCGAAGATCCACTTTTACCGAAAAATTGTGTTCAGCGACGAAGCTCATTTTTGGCTCAATGGGTACGTAAATAAGCAGAATTGTCGATTTTGGAGTGAATATCAGCCAGAAGCATTGCAAGAGCTACCAATGCATCCAGAAAAAGTCACAGTTTGGTGCGGTTTATGGGCTGGTGGCATCATTGGACCGTACTTCTTCAAAGATGATGCGAATCGTAACGTAACTGTGAATGGTGAGCGCTACCGTGAGATGATATCCAACTTTTTTTGCCCAAAATGCAAGAGCTTGACTTGCATGACATGTGGTTTCAACAAGACGGTGCCACATGCCACACAGCACGCGCAACAATGGACTTATTGAGAGGCGAGTTCGGTGAACATTTTATTTCACGTTCGGGACCGGTCAATTGGCCGCCTAGATCGTGCGATTTAACGCCTTTAGACTATTTTTTGTGGGGCTATGTTAAAGCTCATGTCTAAACAGACAAGACCGCTTCAATTGACGCATTGGAAGACAACATTGAAGCATTTATTCGTGAGATACCGGCCGAAATGTTGGAAAGAGTATGCCAAAATTGGACTAAGCGGATGGACCATTTGAGGTGCAGTCACGGTCAACATTTGCATGAAATAATCTTCAAACATTAAATTACATGGGCCGTACTATCGATTCAAATAAAGATTTCATGCATTTTTCTGAGTTTTAAAACTTTCCTATAGCTCTTAAAAAATCATCCTGTTAGGATGCAATATTTTAAAAGAGACTGGACTGGCGGTATCTCACCACAACAGCTTTCCTAGTCCAGAATCTTTTTTAAACATGCGGTTTAAGTAAATTTCGTAAAAGTCCCCAAAACTAAGTGCTGGCTTTGTAGTCTAGTTGTTGCTTTCAGAACCAAAACTGTACCGGTACAATGTTTAGGCTCTTATCGGTCTTTTCGGTTTCAAAAATTTCGTAATTCTCATACTGGCTTACAAAAACATTAGTAATATCCGTACCAGTTCTGGTTCTGAATCTCAGTCGATTCTTTTTGGTCGAATGGTCAATCGAACTAGTTATGAATTAATTTTTTGGTATTTTGCTTTGGCACGGTCACACTGCGCCTAGACACACCATTTTGTTTTTGCGTGAGTAGCTATCGCCGTCTAAAGAAAATTTTTGTTAAAAGTGACTGCACTATAACCAAAAATTTGGCAATTGAATTAAATATTAAGATTTAAACAATGGACAACATTGAACGACTTTACAAATGCTATGAGATATTGTCTGAAGCGGGAGATAAAATTTCCGAGGTAGGTGCCAGGCTAGGCCGCCATTAGCAATAAACGAACGGTGAAAATGTGAACACGAGAGACACGACACACACACCGGCCATAGAAATGTCCTATGAATTAAATAATTTACTTTTTTATCATTTTTTAAGCATGTGGATGAGTATAAGGAAATACTAAAAGCAGTGAAAGGCACCTCCAAGGAGAAACGTTTGGCCTCGCAGTTCATTGGCAACTTTTTCAAACATTTTCCGGATTTGGCAGATACGGCCATAGATGCTCAGTTTGATTTGTGTGAAGATGATGACACCCAGGTAAGGTGTAAACTGTGTTTTGGTGGTCTGTGATGATACTCATTTGATTTTGGTTTTAGATACGTCGGCAAGCCATTAAGGATTTGCCCAAAGCTTTGCCAGGGCAATGCTGAGGCCACCATACGAGTCGGCGACACTTTGGCCCAACTCTTAATATTGGATGATCCCACAGAGCTGCAGCAAGTCAATAATTCATTATTGAGCATCATCAAGCTGGATACCAAGAGTGCGGTCACAGGATTGTTTCAACAAATCACCACGGGCGATGAGCCCACCCGAGAACGTTGCTTCAAATTTATTGCCACCAAACTATTGACCATGGGACCGAATATTATTACCAAGGAAATTGAAGATTATATTGTGGAGGAGATTAAGAAGGCATTACAGGATGTGACAGCGGATGAATTTCATTTGTGTATGACCATTTTGGGGGCCACTAAGCTGGGTAATACTATAACAGGACATGCGGAACTGGTGAAACTGGCCACAGAGCAAGCAGAACTGAGTACAACGGATGCGGACAGTATTGCAGTAGATGATGAAATTGTGGAGAGATTTTTACAATGTGCCACTGCAGCAGCGCCTTACTTTTCGGTAAGTTAATTTGATTGGATTTTCTACAAAAATTGCTCATTTCTTTTTATAGAAAACAATCAAATCGACGGCATTTGTCAGCTATGTTTGTGACAAACTGTTGCCCATTAATACCTGGAATATGATTGCCACGGCAGTCTCACAAGATCAAATACAATTGCGCTTGCTAAAGGTATTTGCAGAGATGATAACCAATACGGACAAACTGGAGAATGCCAACGAACGCATAAATGCAGTCTATAATGTATTATTGGTGAGTTAAACACGCAACTCCACTATATACAAAGTCTGATATTGTTTTTCATTTTCAGGAGTACATGCCCCTGCCCAAACTGAGTGATGATGATTTAGGCGACTCAACACCACCTTCATTTGAATTTTCACATGCCGAATGTTTGCTTTATGCATTGCACACCTTGGGCAAGAAACATCCAACAAATTTAAGTTTTGTGGAAGATGCGGAAAAGTTGAAAGATTTTCGTGCTAGATTGCAATATTTGGCAAGGGGTACACAGGGGTAGGTTAACAAATGAAATTGGAAAAGTATAATGTAATCATTTTATATATTTACTCCATTTAGTTACATCAAAAAATTGGAGGAATCGCTTAAAGGAAAATCCGCGGAGGAACTGAAGACGGAGGAGAATCAATTGAAGCAAACCGCTTTGAAGACCACTTCAAATATAAATGTGTTGATCCGTGATCTTTTCCATTCACCACCCATCTTTAAACATGATATTTTGTTATCGTGGATTTCACCCAAAAATGTAAATTTTATTGCCAAATTAATTTCAAAATTATGTTCAATTGTGATTAATTAATTCCAGAGCAAACTGGGCAAACGCCATGCCCCCATCACATTTGGCGATAAAGTCGAAGCCAATGGCAAGGATAAGGAGCAAGATCAGGAAAAGAAGCAGCGTCCTTCCAATGAACAGAAATTTTATTCGCCACCATCTGGCAAATATTCAAATAAAGTTAATCAAAGTTATGGCAATAGGTCAAGACAACGAGGAGGAGGCGGTGGCGGCGGCGGAGGAGGCTACAGAAATCGACGTTATAACAGATATTAGGCCATGCAGCGAGCAACAAGAAACAACAATAAAATAACATTTTTCCTAGTCCTAAACAACTATACAGATGAGAACGCACCTACATATATCATCAACCTTCAATTCGGTAAGTATTGATAATCACTAACCCTTCTCCCATTTGGTATCTTTTCAGCCAATCAACAACAAAACGCCAACCAACAAAACGTAAATGCAATTTTTAACAAACAATTTTGCTTTTAATTCTTTTCCTGAAGTTATTTTCAAGCCAAACATCTGGCATTTGTCGACATTTCCTCATCATGTTGTTTCTCTTCTTCTTGAATAACATTTTATCTGCATACAAATGCTTAGTTTATATAAACATTAACCGAAACTTTAAAAGAATATTTATAAAAATCCATAAAATGAATTTCTATCAATTTTCCAAAAACAACACATGTTCACGTAAATCGTCTATATTCTCACAATATAAAACAAAAATGGCATAAATAGTGTTTATTTTTAACATATATCCAACAATTGTACTACGCAAACGCGACAAAAACTAAAACAGAATAACTTAATCACAAATATTGCGAAAATATTTTCTGAATTCAATAAAAAGTTAAATAACAATAACCAAAATGGGCTCACTCTATTTATTGAAATGCTGGTGTGAAGAGGTTGTCTACTGGACTCGCTGATGTTTGTCATAACCCAAACCTTCACCGATTAGAAGTGCATTTGGAAATTTAACACCTAAAGTCCATCTAGGCTCGACGTCAGTAAATAATTTATATGATTCCCATTCAACAAGAACATATTGGGACATTCAACAACAAAGTGTATGAGGTTTAATTCCCAGTCCTGATCTATGGTATGAAGTTTACTGCCAGTGTCTTACCAAGCGCCTTGAATCAGGCCTGTTCCCGTTTCCGAATTCGATTGATCGGAATTGATAAGAGTTGTGATTTATTAGAAATGAGTAATGAATTTGATCGAATCTTTTTGTTATCAAGAGGGTCTAATAAAGGTAAATGGAAGTTTTAAGTTAAAAGCCGAATAATACAGTCGTTTTTGGAAGCGAGTATATTTCAATTCTGATTTCGCATGATTTGATCGGAATCGAAACAGGGCTGAGGGCTTGTATCTTTTTTTTCTTTGCTCTAAAATCCGAAAGTAGCTTTGTACCGATCTCGTAATTTGTAACCTTCGAACCAACGATTCAAATTTGGAAATAATTAAATTATGGCCGTGTTTGTGGCCGTCTCTGCAGGTGGTTAAGTGGGCTGAGACTGCTGCGGGGTCGTGGCTCTCTGGGTCGGGAGGTGTGGTTCGATCCCTCCTCTGAACATCTAATAATAAAAGTTTCTTTCTTTCTTAGAAACTAGCTTTTACACATACGGTCACCTTACTTAATTAAGGCCAGCTGAAGTAACTACATAAAGAATTTATAAATTTTTTCTTGAGTCCCTTTCTCTACCATAAAATTTAGCACACACGCCAAAGAAGATTGAAGCTTGGCTTAGCCCCGTTGAGGAGCTGTATAGCCAGTTTTACTAATGCGTGTTTTAAATAATACCTAAAATTAAAATCTATTATTGTTGTGGTAACGAACGGTCTCACCTTCTCCAGCTATCATGATTCCGTATTTCATTTAGAAATTAATTCATTTACTTTTATTAAAACCACTGAGAGATGCGTTTTATCTTTTTTTTATTTTTGTTTAGTTTATTAATACTTTATTAGAGATGAGGAAGCAGGCTTAGCATGTACTAGCAGGCAAGTCCTCAAAAGTCAATTTTCTCTCATTACCTAACTTTTTATCACAAAAAATTATACCCCACATCATAATTCCCCCAATTTTTTTTTTTTAAGCCCAAATTTGAGACTCTTCAGCCAGTTCAGTCTGCGGCTTCATGAAGTAGAGTCTCCTTCACTTCTAAACAGTATAGCCTTTGGGACAGATAAATATGTCATGACGGATGGCAATTCAGCCAAGCTCTCATATTCTCCCCGGCTCTTGGCTAATGTGAATACCTGCCGTCGAATGTTTCAGTTCCCCTTTTAAATGAAAACACTCCACTATAGCCGAATGTCTGCTGCAGCGCCAGCTGATACTGAGGATAAGAAGGCAAGGCCGGATGCAAAACTTTTTCCACAAAATCTTGCGATTCCAAGAACTTGGCCACAGCAATTGTATTCCTTTAATGAAATACGAAGTAAAAGAGTTTTGAGACTGCGATTGGGGGGTGAGGGAACTATGCCCAAAGCATTTTGTACAAACTAGATGCTTTTATAAAGCTTCTCACTGTTCATTGTGATGCCGCCCATAACCACATCGGAGTGTCCGTTCATGTACTTTTTTAACAAATAGCATACCAAATCGGCTCCCGACTCAAGGGGTCGTTAAAACTAAGATGTGAAAAAGGTATTGTCCACCGACAGAACTATATGATCTTCGATGCTACAACAGATGGCAATCATTGCTTTTTTCCAGAGTTAATCAGAGGATTTGTGAATTTGTCTCGGATTTAAAAGCCGCTTTGAGAGCTTCAAATTGGTAGGGATCCACAAAAGAGGCAGACATTTCCAAACGTGAAGCCACCTTGCATAGAAGACGATTGTTTCCACCATAAACATCATCTCCCATTATCATATGATCGCAGCATAGAGAGCACAGCTGTTGTGGCCACGAGACAAGAGGATAACGTTAGGCTATACTTGGCATTGTCCAGCTCAGCTATGCAATTTTCATTAAATTTTACTATGAGGTAGCTTGCTCCAAAAATTCTGGAATTTTTCTCCCTCGATGGACCGTGAATTATAATAAATTTTACATGCAGAAAAATAATTGGCGGTCGACCATGGTTCTTTTTTTATTGAATTTCAAAGTTAGAATTTTTCCCCATACAAATATATGCCCGATCACATATGCTTTTGAAATATATGTCAATGTTTTCCAAAAAAAAACACTTGTAGTATTATTTTCATTGAAAGTGGACTATTATCTATAAAAATGAGCTGTGCGAATTGTCGCGTTTTACAAAACTCGATCGCTAAGCTCGGATGCTATAATTAAGTTTTAATGGGACAACAATGTGATGGCGAAGGGATTAATATGTCAGAGGTGCAATAGACTGTGCACTGTAGAAGCGAGTCGAGGTTGATTCAGGTGCAACGCAATTGTGGAGAAAGCACGAACGCCAAGAAAAAGAAGAAGAAAAAGGTTCATTGCAACTTCTTGCAAAGCATCCGCAAGAACACTTTTTTTTGGCTTGGATTGCCACGTCTGGCATTCTCATATCCACTGTGCTCTCCTGGGCTAGTTTGCTTAAATGTTGGGCTAAGGAAATGGAAGGTATCACAGCAGCGTTTTCCATTGGTTGGGATTCTGTCCAGCATGAATGGATTTAGTGGCGCAAATCCTTTTGGTTCAACTTTAAAACTCATTTTCAATGGAGGGAGCGAACAGACGTGCGAAACTTTTGACTGTGTCTCTAATTGTAAAACACGTAATGGAAATTCTTCAGCTCACGTTGTGGGCCTAAAAAAAAACCCAAATCTCAGCCCGAAGCCGCAAGCCGAGCCTATCTCAATGTCTTGGCGTGTGTGCTTACAAGAGAAAGGGACCTACAGCTTAACGCCGAATCCGAACGGCAAAGTTTGAAAAGCTTTTTCAAGACTAATTATTTCACTGCGCCAATAGCTGGTTAGGTGACCGGAATAGAGCTAACTTTCTGTACCGAAGTGAAACACTTGAAAGCTTGTCTCATTAGGATCGAACTTCCGATCAGCTTAAAACATTCATATTACCCTGACGTTTTAAGTAAATTGAGAAAAAACAGTTTTCTTACTAACCTTCGACGTTTTGTTGGGCTACAATCATCGTCCGTCGTCCGACATATTGATATAAAGAAGACTCTCAAGTTTCAGCTCGATAGCTCCACTTTCTAACGCGCGACGCCAGCAATCGCTAGCTCGTCATGCTGTGATTAATACTTTATGTGGTTCGAAGATGATTCCTTCTATGTGAAATTCTGGGCAAAATTAGAAACCTTTTCAAGGTATAAAAACTTGTTTGATAGTAGATTTAGCAGGAACAGCCGAGTCGATATCCTTATGATCGCACAGATCTCAAAATTGGTAAGAGATAATGGTTTGACAAGAATGGGACATAAACTTCTTATACTTCCAGGCAGATCAAGTTCATTTTCATTTAATTTGTTATTTCCACCTTTGCAACAAGATTTAGCATGAACCTTAGACAGGCAAAATTAGAACATACCCAAATTCTCAGACAACTTCATGACTAGTAAAATATGGAGTAGATATTTTAAATTTGAGGACAAAATATACACTCAGCGAAAGCAGCCTCACTACACAGACTATCTGGAGGAACTTTTAAGCACTATATCACCAAACGTTGGAGACGCGATAGCTATCACGAAACATTAAATTCACATTGGAACTAGAAGAAGACGGAAAATTACCTTTTTAGACACCACAATAAATAGACACGGCAACATTTTAAAAACAAAGTGGTACTGAAACCAACAGCCTGGACGGACTATCAACTTCATTCAAAACATCCAGAAGCAGTAATGAATACGGCTGATATTCAACATGACTAATTCAGCGACAAACATATCAGACAGCCATAAATCGGAGATAAAAGTAATTTTGTCAAATAATGATTTCCCTATGTGGGTAATTACCTTGTTGACAAGACACAAAAACGCAAATAATAGAAGAATACAGGACCTAGAAATACCGTCCCAACGACCTACTTCAGAACGGTACGCAACGTCAACCTACGACAAACAAAACACGCGCATAAACCTTCAAACACGTGAAAGGATTTTTCAACAGGACAAATCAAAATCATTTAAGACTGATACTGAGAACTCGCGCACTTTACAGACCTTACTCACTGACAATTAGTTGAGCTCCACACACAATTTTGTACATATTTGGTTCGATTTTTTAAACATATTTCATTCATTTTGTATAGTTTTAGTTACGAATTGTGTTTTATTTTCTTTATCTTCATAATATAAATTTTTGAAATGACAGCTCTGCTTTCAGTTCTATAAAGGTTGTGTAAACAGTAGCATTAAACAGAAATTTTCAGCAAAGTTTGAAACTTGATAACAATTTTAGGAAATATTATTGCAGACACAAATTCTTTCATATTAATTTTAGGTAAAGGTTTTTCATTTCAGCAAATAGTTTGAGGTTGTGCAAGTGCAAGCTACTCAGTTAACATATTTTTTTAAACTTAAGAAAACTCAAAAAAAAAACAACTTCACAATTTAAACTTAATTCTAGAAAAGGAACTAATTGCTACATGGCATTTTGGGGAGGGTCAATATTGAGCCGATTTTGAATTCTTTGGATTTGAAAAATATTTCCAGCCTCTGTTTTGCTGAAGCGGGTTCTTAAGTCGCTGGAAAACGCCTTTCCTTTGTTGTAACCAGCCAAACCTGTGGTGCTTTGACTTACTTGACTTGACCTTGTTTGCATTTGGAGAAAGCTCTGAATTTTTTATTAAACTTAGCCTGCGCTTTCAACCAATCTTTGTTCTCTAATGATGTTCTGAATATTGTTATTGATGAGGTATGTGCATCAAGCTCAGTGGAACTGTTACTCTTTGTTAAAGGTTCCTGTTGACTCCCTGGTTTGGGCAACTTTTCTGGTGAGCGACGCTGCCGCCAAATGCTAAGCTGATTCTGTTCATTTATTTTAAACAGGAATAGCGTTCCTGATTCTTCTAGTAAGCCCTCCCTCTGTCCATCGACCTCCCGGAGCTGCTGTTTAAGCCTCGCTATGAGAGTCTTTGGTAATCGCCGCCTCTTCGTATGTACCTGCCATTTAAGTGGTGCCTTTACCCACCTTACTTGAACTTCTTGTTCTTTTGCTCGTGGCGGATTTTCCAACGAAATGTTTATCCTATTTCCTTTTATTTTAAAACGAAATAGCTTTCCTGCCTCTTTTATGAAGCCCACACTCTGTGGATTGATCTCCTGGAGCCAGGCATTAACTTGCGTTACGACAGTCTCAGGCAAAAGTCGTTTCTTTGTAGAAACCCGCCAGCTCAGTGGTGCCTCGACCCATGTGACTTGGTCTGGAATCTCACATTGCGACAAAGAAACAACTGAATCCGAAGATTTTATATCTGAACTTAGATCCATTGGCGGGTTGTTGGCTGGGACAGTAGATACACTTGTGGAATGCTCAAGTTTGATTGGTGAAGCTGTAACAGCTAACTCCGAAGATTTTATATCTGAGCTTAAGATCCATTGTCGGGTTGTGGGGTAGGATAGTGGATACGCTTGAAGAAAGCTCAACTTTGATTGATGAAGCCTTAACATCTGCTAAGGTACTAGATCCTGTAGTAAATTCTGGGCCTGTAAACGTTGTAGTCGCTTTGATTTCTTGTGTTTTGGCAGTAGAAGTGCTTACTTCTTCCGAAGGCAAGGGTTTAAACCTTTTGGATGGTATTAGCTCCTCATCCAGTGCCTTATTGTCAGGTGTGGGATAGTGCCACCAAACATTCATCTGATTCCCTATGATTTTAAATTGGAATATTTTTCCTGCCTCTTCTAAGGAGCCCACACGCTGCGGATTGACCTCCTGAAGTCGATTCGTTAGTTCCGTTATTATAGTCTTAGGCAAACGGCGCTTCTTCGTAGACACCCGCCACTCCAGTGGTGCCTCGACCCAAGTGACTTGATCTTGATTCCCCGGTATGAGAATATTTTCTAGTTTGGTACCTTCTTGATTCCCAATTGCTGCACGCTTGCCATGATCATGATTCGCTGGCGTCGACTGGGTTTCTTTCCTCTGAGCGTTATCGGAGCCTTTGATGCCATCTTGAAGCGTTCTTGGGAAGTGTAGGCTGGCCCTGGGCAGCTTCATGGCAGATGAGTTGAGTTGCGCACTTATTTGTCCGCTCTGCAGACTCGTGTTGTCAGTTAAGAAATCCAAGCCCAGTATGGCATCCTCCATGATCGATGGCATTACAAGTGTGAAGAGGCTTACGCAATGGTTGTCCAAACATACGTTTACTATCATGGCCCGAGTGATAACTCTGCGGGAACCTTCCGCCAAGCTCATCTGCATGCGAATGGGCCGTGTGTTTTGCGGGGTACCCACCAATTTGCTAACTCGTTCACTCACAAAGCTCCTGGGGGCTCCAGTGTCGATCGTGGCCAGGAATTGTCGGCCCTCGATGGTCACCATGGCCACTATGCGATCCGTTTCGTGGCGGCGAGTCTGTAATACTGGCTGCTGCGATTCTTGCATAGTCTGAATTTCCTGGGACTTGGTAGCAACTGTTGCCAATGAATCTAAAGGTTGTCTTTTCCTTTTTCTTCGCATTGTTGCTTCAGTTTTTAGTTTCTATTCGAATTTTAAGCGCGTGTTCTTAAAATGATCTTCAGGATTGTCAGGTTATTCGCATCGAATTTAGGGTAACCAATCGACTGGTTCAGACTGGAACCAGTTCGTCCCTGCTTTTATTTAACCGTTTTTTTACCCTGTACCCATTGAAAATGAGTAAAAGAAGATGTGCAAATGTATGTAACAGGGAGAAGGAAACAAACAGCCAGTACATATGTGTATACCGTACGCAGATCAAATTTGTTTCAGATTTGCAAAATTTCCCCGCTCCCCCCTTAAACCGCAAACAAAGATCAGAGCCACAATTTAAAAGTTACAACATCGTCTCTTAATATTTATTATCTTAGGCCTTAAATTGTTCTAATCTGAAAGCACAATGAGATCTTAGCAAAAGCACCAAATTCCAAATTTATTCACGAAACAAATTTTGCTGTGTTTGTCAATTGTACAGGGTATTTTAAAGTCGGGCTTTTCGACTGCAACGGTCTTACTTGTTTATTATAATTTCAAAAGTGGAATTGAAAATTAGACAAAAAATCTCAAATTTGGGTCATTTCATTGTGTGTCATTCTACAGAACGGAACATTTTATGATAGACAAATTAAACATTAAATTCATTGAGTAAGGCCGGGTTTACATTGGGACGCACTGTGACCGTGTTGTCTGTGACGCACTGTGACCAAAATACTCAGAAGTCCAAAGTGTTTACATTGGCGTTACACGATTTTTGTGACAAGCCATTTGCCGTTCACATTACGCTGTGACACTGAAACGTGACGCGCTGTGCCCCAATGTACACCCGCCTTAAGCAGCGAAGCGCTCGGGTCTACTAGTTTCATATAAGTAAGACTACTGTTCAATAAGGTTTGTTTTTTTTTTTCCATATATTTAATTTTTCTTAAATTTTTTAAAATTTGGTAAAATTTTTTTTTTGGTTTTTAAAAAATGTATGGTAATTTTTTTTTAAAACTCATGGTTTATGCTCATAAAAGTAAAATTTGGACATTTTTCTTTAAAATGTTGATTTGAAAACTAAGAAAATCGTGGTTATTGACCATGTCATAAGTAAAAATCGAAATTAATACGGAAAACCCCATTTTAGGGGGAAATTCGATTTGTGCGACCTCTAAACGTCTTTCGAAAAATCTGAAAAAAAATCTTCAAAAATCCTTTATTAAGAAAATGCCGGTGCAAACAAAAATTTTTTTTTGGGACACCCTACTGTTCAACAGCAATCAATTTTCAAAGCTGTTCAAAATTGAAACCTGTGGAAATCGTGGGCGATCTAATGGTCAGGTTGGCCGAGTCCAGGCTTTGAAATCATATGAATATGGCCGCCAATTGTACAAATATATAGATATGAAATTTAGCGTTAAGGCATTTTTAAAACGGACACCTGAGAGACAGACAAGAGGCGAACTAAGACGGACCTTTTGAATAGAATGGACAAAATGGAATGGGCCGTCTGCACAGGACTCGTACTTTCGTCGCCTTCAAACACAAGTTTTCGATGTCAAATCGACTTCCAATTTTCGGCCATTTGTACGTAAAATCGCCGTGCAGGCAGAAAAATCATTTCCGACCATGTTAATTTGTTTTTTCTTCTTTTTTTATTTTTGATCAACATCTGAGCCATCCATCCTCAGAGACTAGAAGAGCTAGAGCAACCAAATTTGAAATATAGATTCCTTTTGTATGTACTCAGATCAAGTTTGTTTCAAATGTTTTGTAAATTAACATTAATGATGGTGCTCTTTTAATTAACATCAGCTATTAACCACATTATGCGTTGAGTACCGGTCACGCCGAATGCAACTTAAACAACCAATAATGTTGGAACTGTCCAAATCGTACTAGTTGTAGAAGTATCTCCTATGGTCAGCCCCCTTCAGCCCATTTGGAAAAATAATTTGGTTGTTGTCATTGTCTCCTTTATTTATATATTATGCACTTTTGGTTAGAGATGGGCAATTATTCCGATAGGCCATGTTTGCGGGTGGTAGAGTAGTTCCAAATTTGTATCAATGGGCGTATTCAGCAGATAATTCCGATTTATGATTGTCGATTTTACCTGCTGAATACAGTGATTGACGATTGGGATTGGGAAATTTGACAATCATGTTTGTTTAAAAGAAATCGAACAAAACGTATGATTGGTTAACGATTGCTGGGTCAGCCTATCTTTGTACAGACATTCATATGAAATTTTCTATTTAACCAATCCATAAATATTGGAGATTTTGTGTGAGTGTTTTGCATTGACGAAAAGTGCTAAAGCCACAGAATTTCTTAAAGTATGCAATCAATTCCATTCAGCAGACACTCGTCAGCAATCGCAAATCGTAAATCGGTAATCGCTAATCGGAATTATCTGCTGAATACGCCCATTGTGTATGTAGATCGATCGAATGAGGGTTATTGGATCAAAAAGGAATTTCCGATAAGGAGGGAAAACAAGACCAAAGGGAAATTTCGGATAAAAGGAAAAGAAACGCCGGCAGCATTTTGACCACCTATCACACGTGATAGGAAAATAACGTTTCGTGCACCACTGGTGTATAATAAAGGACTAGCTCTAATCGAACTAGTTCCAATCGGAACCAAACGAATGGTCACACTAAAAGCAACCACATCGTGCGCCTGTTTAAACTTGTATTGCCATGGAGGACGCCATATTTTGATTGGATTTCTTAACTTAGAACACGAGTCTACAGAGAGGCAAAATAAATGAGCAACTCAACTCATTTGCCCAGGGCTAGCCTAAGCTTCCCAAAAACGCTTCAAGATGGCACGAAAGGCTCCGATATCGCTCAGAGGGAAGAAACCCAGTCGACGCCAGCGAATCATGATCATGGCAAGCGTGCAGCGATTGGGAATCAAGGAGGTATCAAACTAGAAAATATTCTCATACCGGGGAATCAAGATCAAGTCACATGGGTCAAGGCACCACTGGAGTGGCGGGTGTCTGCGAAGAAGCGGCTTTTGCCTGAGACTGTCATTACGGAACTTAATAATCGAATCCAGGAGGTCAAATCACAGAGTGTGGGCTCCATAGAAGAGGCAGGAAAGCTATTCCGATTTAAAATCAAAGACAATCAGATTGAGATTTGGTGGGACAATCCAAAACCAAGGAATCAAGATGACTTTGGGGAACAGGATGAGGATCTAATACCATCCAAACGTTTCAAACTCATGCCTTCGGAAAACGAAAGCACTTCTACTTCCCAAAATACTGCATCATCAGCTTCGCAAGGGACCCAAGGCGATGACAACAAACACAGGACCAGCATTTACTACAGGATCTAGTGCCTCAGCAGTTGTCAAACTTGAGCATTCCTCAAGCGTATCCCCTGTCCTAGCCAACAATCCGCCAAAGGCCCTGAGCTCAGATATGGAAACTTCGGAGTCAGTTGTTCCAATCCCACAATTTGAGATTCCAGACCAAGACAAGTGGGTGGGGGCTCCACGGGATTGGCTGGTTTCTACGCAGAAGCGGCTTTTGCCTAAGACTTTAATCACCAAACTAAGGAATCGACTCCAGGAGGTCAAATCACAGAGTGTGGGCTCCATAGAAGAGGCAGGAAAGCTATTCCGATTTAAAATCAAAGACAATCAGATTAACATTTGGTGGGACAATCCAAAACCAAGGAATCAAGATGAGATTGAGGAACAGGATGAGGAGCTGATCCCATCCAAAAGTTTGAAATTCATGCCTTCGGAAAACGAAAGCACTTCTACTTCCCAAAATACTGCATCATCACCTTTGCAAGGGACCAAAGCGATGACAACGTGCACAGGACCAGCATTTACTACAGGATCTAGTGCCTCAGCAGTTGTCAAACTTGAGCATCCCTCAAGTTTATCCACCTTGCCTCTGAGCTCAGACATAAAGACTTTGGAGTCAGTTTATTCTGTGCCACGATTTGACATTTTAGACCAAAACAATTGGGTCGAGGCACCACTGGAGTGGCGGGTACACACGAAGATGCGGCGGTTGCCTGAGAATCTCATAGCGCGGCTGGAGAACCAGCTTCTGAATGTCGATGGAAATTGGGAGGGCTTAATAGAAGAGGCGGGAATGCTATTCCTATTTAAAATAAATGAACAGAATCAGTTTAGCATTTGGTGGCAAGATCATTCACCAGAAATATTTTCCAAAACAAAATATAGAACTTCCACTTTGCAGAATTCAAATACATCATCAAGAATAGAATGGTTAAAAGCGCAGACTGAGTTTAATAAAAAATTCAGCGCTCAAAGATCCAAGAGCGGACATTAAAGCATCGGACTCAATCATTTGTAAGTCACACTGATTGGCTGGTTACAACGAAGGAAAAGATACCCGCTGCAGAAAACCAATCGTAAGAACTGTCTAAGAGCATAGTCTGGAAAAGTTTCAATATTCGCAGAATACCAAATAGGTTCAAATTTGCCATTTGGGCTTCTAATTTCATTGCCCAAGATGCCAAGAAGCAAACCTTTAGTTTATTTTCTAGAATTAAGATCAAGTTGAAGTTGTTAATTGAAGTTTTCTTAAGTTTATAAATCATTTTTACAGCATTTGCTCACTCACTCACCTATTCAACGTCAAACTATTCCGTGAAGTGAAAAATTTAATGTGGAAGAAACTACGTTTCCAATAATATTTGATAAAATTGCAACCAAGTTTTAAAATTGCTGAAAATTTATGTATTTTTAATTTCGTAAACTCTATTATAAGGATAAAGAAAATAAAACACAATTTGTAATGAAAACTCAAAACTTTAATTATTTAGTGAGTAATAATTACACTGTGCAAAATAAACAGGGCAATGGCCTACCATACGCTGTAGAGCAGGTCGCATAAAACTCTTCCTCATTCCTCGAGACACCCCAAAGTATAAAGAATAGGCCCTAAAACAGTTTTGTCCGCATTTTGCTTAGTTAACTTGAAATAACTCGCAAATGGGCCGTCTGAATTTTTACAATTTTGCTAAGTCAGATAGATTGTATAAAGGATGGAGCTGATAAACGGGTGTTACAGATCCAGCATTTTCAACTTTTGATACACTTGAACAGTGCATTATAATTTTGCCCAGAAGTTTGCAGCGGCATAAAAGGAGTTATCTCCGACCTCAAAAAGTATATATATTCTTGATCAGCATTATGAGCTGAGTCGATTGAGCCGTGTTCCTCAGTTTTGAAGCTAAATTTTACACAGAGTCTTCATTTGACTGCCCGCTGCTATTATTTCGGAACAGACGAAATTTTCTGTACTTTCTCGTTTTTTTTTTTTTATTTCTTCTTTGACCACCACTGGTTTAACAATTTTGTTCCATGTTTGGGGATGTCTGGGCCAAGATTTACTCCGAATACCGTAAGCTATAAAGATTGGTCAAGCTATAGTGCACATAGTCACTATATTTGGGCTTGGGCGCAGTCTAATAACAACAGCAACAGAAAGCAACCCCCTCCCCCCGTTTTTTTCCCAAAAACTAATTTTTTTTTTTTCTTCTTTTCACCTTTTCTTTTTTTTTAAAATAAACTACTCACCAAATACCATCTTTTTTTCTCCTCCTTGGGACCATGTTTTAAACCAAACCCACCTGTTTCTTATTGTTATCAAAAATATATTTTCATATTTTTTTTTTTTTTTTTTTTGTTTTTTTTATCTTTTTTTTTTTTTTTTTATAAATTTTTTTAAATTTTTAAATATTTATAAATAAAAATTTTTTTTTTTTTTTATTTATCCAGAGAATCTTGAACTAATTCCTGCGCACCTACTCATGCTGATTACGAGTTGGTATGTCAAAGCAATATCTTAGTTTCCGTTTCCAAGCTATTCGCGAAAAACTAAAATTCCGACTTATTGCCGTTCTAAAAATTTTGTAGGCCACACTGAGCATTAATTGCTGATTTTATGAAGCTGAAAGGATAGTACACATATCAATGCAACTGAGAAAAATTGATAAAGCGACAGCGAAGCGAGAAAGCAGTTTGCAACTCTTGCTCAGATCGCACGAAATATTTGTTGCATTTTTATCTTTTTCTATTTGCAAATCATGCATATTATTATTATTATTAATTTTTGACCGACAATATGAAATGAATACCAAAATTTAACCAACGTTTCTGCAATCTACTACTACTTTTTTTAAAAAAATCAAACATCGAAATTGACATCAGCAAATAATTAAAAAGCTTTTCTGGATGTTTGCGTAAATCATTTCATAAATAACTCTAGGCAACAAGGTCCATTCTAGATGATTTTCTGCTGCTGAACATGAATCCATTTTCAGAAATTTTCCATCACATAATTTGCGAAATTTGAGCTTAAAGATGCAAAAAGTTTTTAGATGCGATTTGTTGGGTAGCTATAATTTTTTTTTGCTGTTTTTAATATTTTCGTGAATTACTATTTTTTGACTTAAAAAAAAAACTATCCCAAAGAATTGTAAGATTATTTTTAACGAAAATATACCATTTTGAATACATCGTGTCGATAATACAAAACAAAATTGTCTGCTGTCCAAAGGTATGTTGTGCAGCAACGGTACAGCAGGCTAGTAATTTGTATGGAGTTTCTATTAAAATTTTCAACAAAACCCATACTTTGGGGCAACAATATATTGGCTTTTGTGAACTCATCTACAAACACTAAAAATAGTATATCTTCGTTGAAAAAATCGTAGAATTTTTTGGTATTGTTTATTTCAAAGTTAAGGAGTAGTATTCTTTTATCAAAGAAAGTCAAAACAAAAGTTTTAGTTCCCCAAAAAATACGTCTAAAAGAGTCAAAAAAAGGCATTTTTTGCAATTTTAAGCTCAAATTATTAAAATCTCGACATTTTGGACCAATTCTGAATCATCACCAACCCTTCAATATACTGTAAATAGTAAAATTTTGTTGTCTTGTGTTATTAAACTCTCTTTTTCATTTCGATTTCGCTTAAATGGGTGGACACTGGACACTTTTTTGTTAACAGAATTGATCGTTGCTCTTGTAGCAAAATATTCTTCGTCTGAATTCATTACGCCCTCACTAATAACTGAAATAAAGCAATGCAACTCGCTGCTCTCAAGGAACTGCGCTCACAATAATCACAGCTCGCGCTCTCTGACTTGCATGCTCTCACTACTGTCCTGTTCTTGTATTATTAAATCATGGTAAATTCTGACAGCAAATTAAAATTAATCAGTGCAACTCGCTTCGCTCAATGCTTTCACTATGTCATCTTATCGCATTGCTCATAGCAAGAGAGAAAATATTCTCGCGTAGCATCGCTTCTCGCGCGCACTCTGACATTAGCCTTAAGCAGAATAGGTCCGGTGCGATTGAGACAAGACCCAAACCGAACTGGTTCTACGGGTTCGGTTCAGGACCGGTTACGATTCGGATTGATTCATTGGTTTAAAAACATATTTTTTTAATAGTTTCCGAATTTCAAACCTATACTCAGATAAGATAAATTTTTAGTTTGGTAAGATATTTGCTTTCTTTGAAATATTTCTGAAAAGCCATCTTATTTATATGAAGCACTGTGCCGAACTAAAAATTTATCTCATCTGAGTATATGCCTTTAAGAACGCTAATATTGAAAACAAATTTGTTCTTACCAAGTCGTCATCCGATCTGTTCTTTGTACGTAATATGAACGTATTTTCGGAATTTTGCCAATTCAAAGCTAAAGGTAATAAACATATTTAAAAAATCTGTAAATTTATATCCGATCCCAAACTTTCAGATTACTTAATAGATTACTATAATAGTCTATTTACACCGGCCGCAGCTTCGAAATATCAGTCACAGTCGAAGCTGCGAGATTTTCCACTATATCTTGAAAACAAAAAGCCAATTATGAGAAATGCCATGCTCGGCCTGCTATACAGCGTAGTCTAGATCAGTTCAAAAGAATTTTGCGTTATTTATTTTATTTATAGGTAATTATAATTTAAGGAATTGCCTTTAAGGCCTGTTCAAAGTAGTCAACCATCATGGGATACACTTCATCGTATTGTTGGATATTCTTGCGCCGTGCATTGTCACGATATCTTTGCAATGCTCCCGATATTAGTTCCAATTTTTCACGTTCCGCCGTATGTCCATCTAACCATTCAATCAGACGTTCATTTGACCAATTCGCTGTGGTATGCGGTGATTGCAATTCGGCTCCAGCATGACCAAACAATAAAAGCAACACAATATAACTGGGCACTAGTGAATCGTCTCCAATGGTTTGCTTTACCAATTCCTGTGGAGTTTGGACTATGAGCAAGGACATGGCACGCAGTAGACGTGAAGGTTTGCCCAGTTCGGCCAAATTCGAGCAGAGTGGTCTCAAAGCTTGCTCCATGTGCTGGCAATCTTGTTTTAGACGCTGTCTCCCGGCCACGCTCAAGGGGCGTAGTATACAGAGATTATGCAGAAAGAGTTCAATGCAACGTTTGGCCAGCTCATGGCCACATTTGGTGGTCATCGGTTTGTCATCAAAGAGCTCAATGTGATGCGACCAGGAACGGTTGACGAATTCCTATAAAGAAATGACAAAAATTTTGCATAAATATTGTTGGAATTTGCTGATTTTTCAATTTTCATTGTAAGGATTAAGTTTAAAATAAAACACAACCCACCTGCAGCTCCTTCATGTACATAGAAGGACCGGTTGTGGACAACCTTTCGGTATTCAAACCAGGTTCCCGATGCATACTCAAGATGATTATACTGATTGTGGTTATTATTGATTCCATAATCTGTTGTAATATGGTTCCAATTAATAAATCTGCCTGCTCCAGCGATCTTCTGATATTCTCTCTAGCCTCTCCGACTGGTGACTTTTCAAACTGCATCTGCAAATCGCTTAACATGCGTCGCACTGAATCCTTGTAGTAATATAAAACATTGGCCAACTGTGTGTTCTGTTGCTGTTGCAGATTGGGCAAATCCACCACCTGCTTGGAGTCTGCACCCAATTTTATTTGAGCCTCCAGTTTGGTACACAATTCCTTGCCACAGGCTATAAAAACGTTGGCAATAGCATTAGTTAGGCGTGAATCAATCAAGGCGGCACTTAGCTCTGTGGAGGCCACACGTATAAAATTGTCCACAGTCTCGTTGCCCGGTAAATCCACTCCGGCAAGGCAAGCTTTCATATTGCCCGCACACTTGCTCACATAGCCCACCTCCAGGGGGCAAAGAGTTCATTATCAAATTGGAATTCGCCATTCAAACGCTGCTCCAAGCCACGTGCCGAGGTCAGCAGCTTGGAGAGACCTTCTTGCAGTGTTTGATTAACATGCTGACTGCATTCATCGAAGGATTTTCTAAGCAGCTGCTGTACTTTTTGCCAAAAACGTTGGGGTATACACTGGTCCGAGGACTCTGAGGTGTAACCAAATTGATTGATCTGCTCTAGAGCAGTTTTCAACAATTTAATCTGTGTACAGCTCTCGTAGAGCTCATCATAGAGCAGCCAATGCAAAGATTTCCAAAATTTGGCGCGAAAATTTTGGGTAGTGGTCAATTGGGGTGTCTTGCCTGGTCCACGACTTGCTGTCAATTTGACGGCTCCCCCATGGGTGGGAGATTTGTTGAGTACAGAAATATCATTGCCAGCAAAGCATTCCTTAAGAGATTGTTCCATGTCGGTAATAAAAGTGGTCAAAAGATTATCCAAAGATTTTTCAAGGGTGTTGAAGTTCATGAAGATCTGCAAAAGACATTTAAAAATAGTAAAGTCGGATTATGTAGGCGGGTTTGATGATTAGACTACCTTTAAAGCATTGACCACTTGAGTCTGGTTGCGTTCCTGGAGTCCAGTGACCAATTGCATTTGCGTTAAATTTCTGATTTTCTGCCCCGAGCTCAACACATACGCCCGCTCCTGTTGTATAAACTCAATGTCCTTCAACTCTTTATCTTCAATTAGTTGACCCAGCTCGAAATGCAACTCTGCCTGTCTGAGCACATCTTTGGTATTCTTCAACTTGGACGTCAGATTAAGCACTGTGCCCGCTGATCTGAGTAAATGGCTGACATCATGAAGACGACCCAGAACTTGAGTTTGATTCTCGACCAATTGATACTGATTATCCACTTGGCTCTTGAGACGGTGTCCAGTGGTACGGACACGTTGCACATCCTCGGCCAGATCGTTAAGAGCGGCATCAAAGCGTCCCGCATGCGTGGCCTGTTGCAATAGAGCCACAGTACGGCCACGAACCTGCTGGTGCAGTTCCTCGTTGGTATTTTGCAAGCGCTTGGACAACTCTTTGATCTGCTGGCCTATGGTAAGGTGCGACATGGACGCGGTGTAGTCTTCGTCATCATCTGTGGTAGGGGTAGTCTGTGTAGTGGTCAAAGGATCAGGTGAAACCATGATGACACGAAATTAACAAATCCACAACAACAACACTACTACGTGACGACTGCACAGTGTGACCAGGTTTAATTGTTTTGGGTAATAGAGGTACTCTTGCAGCTGATTAAAATTCAATTTAGTCCACAAAGGTAAATAATTTAACAAATTTTTAAGAAATTTGGGTGAAAATGAAAGCTAAATTGTTTATATTTGTAAATATAAACCATAGTTTAAGTAAAATCTGCAATCAGGGGTGAGACCACCCCCGCATGAAAAGTGACCAAATGCAATTAAGGTGACCAGATGCGATTTAGTAGATTGTTTATTAAATGGCCCTGATGAGTTCGAAGTAGGTGGTTGGCGATCGTAAGTGTTAACTATACCACAAAAACACTATCAACTGGCCCAAAGTCCCACAGGGCAAGCCCACACTACCAGAATGAAATCGGATAACTTTCGTTTGATTAACGAAGTGAGCAAGCGGCAGGCACTTTGGGATACAAACATTTCATTAGCCAGCCGGAAGGACAGCTGGACATTACAATGGCAGGAAGTTTCCGCCATAATGCAGCTGGATGGTGAGTACCCTTGTTTCTGGTTCTATAAATACTCTTACCTCCTGCCCTTTTGCAGTGGCCACCTGCAAAAAACGCTTCAAAAGCTTGAGGGACAGCTACCGCTCTGAAATCAGGAAACTACAACTAAAACGCTCGGGCTCATCCAGTTGGTGTTATTTTCGTTCGCTCGAATTTCTGCGCCAAATCTTCGATCCAGATGGACACGTGCCATTTGCAGCCGAAGATTACGATGCAGCAAACGCTGCTACAGTTGATGATTCAAACAATCTGGAGGATTTTATCATCGATTTGGATAATGATGATTCATATGACTTTGAAATAATGGATGATATATTCAAGCGGGACTCCTCGACAGTGGGTCAGGATTCAGAGTCGGATAAGTCGCTGAAGAAACGCCTTGAAATCAATACCTCATCCAATAAATCCGAAGCAGAATCGTCACCCACACTTTTGTCACCCATGCACTTGCCTCCAAATCATTCGTTAATACCACGACCTCCGCCTGCGAAGCGTGGACGCCCGTGTAGGACCTCTTACGAAGGTCCCATAGCAGCCCCGGAGAGTGCCAATGGCACCATAGTGCCCAATAAAGATGATGCTGATTATAATTATCTCATCAGCCTCTTGCCGCACATGAAATCTCTCTCCGATATGGGCAATCTCAAGTTTCGTATGGAAACCAGTCGCATTCTGGTGGCTCTTAAGCAAGAGGAAAACTCGGATTCCCGAGATTTGGGCATACCTATACTGCCCAAGCTAACACCTGCTCCTGTTACGGCTCCTTCTGATTCCTCGTCTGTATATGCCATTTCTGAGTCCTATGTGGACAGTTCGATGATCGAGTGTGACGTTAAAATTGAAAATGAACCTTTGCTCTAACCTTTGTGCTGGAGAGAATTGGCTGTATCCAAAATTATCTTACGTTAACCATTTTATTGATATTCATGAAGGGAATATCAAATGTGAACATTATTATTACTTATTTCTTTTGCCTTATTGATTTTCTATTATTAAGCTAAAAATTCTATAATTATTCTTAAGTAAAAAACAGATATTTGATATAAGTATAAATCGTTTTCTATGGAGACAGAAGACACTATTAAGTACCTTTGTTTTAGTTTCAAAACCATCATAATTGTTATCCACACTTAAACGAAAAGTTCGGGTTGGTTTTTCATTTGATTTTGTGACCATCTAATTATTTGAAATAAAAAAGGAAAAACAAATTTCATGACTTTGATGCTTAAAATAATCTCATCTTCATTTATGATCTCGCTTACTATCAAACAGCATGACCTTTTTGGTTGTTCTTGGTGATTTCAACTTGCCGGAAGTAATGTGATCCACGAATGATGAATCTAATGCACTTTTTCAAAACATCGAAATCCCATGATTTTATCGATGGCTTGAGATGATTTGTCGTTGTCACAAGTCAATCCTATTCGGAACTCCACAAACAGAGCTCTTGATTTAATCTTTCTGTTGATCCTCCCGGCAATATTGCATCTAGAATCGACCCATTGGTGTTTCCTTGAAGACCCCTTTCATCCTAAGTTGAACTTACTATCGATTTGCCTTCTAGTGTGTGCTCTGCTCTGGAAAATTCGACGGTGCTAAAACACGCTGTTTTCCAAAAACAGACTTTTTGAAATTCAGTGGTTTAATTTTTTGAAACTGATTGGTCTCAAATGTTAAATTGTACTTTGCCATAAAACTTTTTTATGAAACCTTGTATTCGCTTTTTGATATTTGTGTTCCACTTGAGCTCCCTCGCTGTCTTGATAGGCAGCCTTGGTTCACAAGAGAACTAATTAATTTAAAAAAACAAGAAGGTATTTCAAAAGTATAAGATTTAAAAAAAAATCATCTGATTTATCTCGATATGTGGATGTTCGTTCTAGATTTAATGTGCTTAATGCACAATTGTTATAAAAACTATCTTAACCGTTGCAGGCTGCAATTCTCGCAAAATCCTAAGCAGTTTTATTCGTTTGTTCACTCTTCCACTCTCCCCCTCTGGTTTTATTAAAGCGAACACCGATCAGGCCATAGCCGATCTGTTTGCGGAGTTTTTACGTCAACCTACTCGTCCACTAGCTCCTGCGGAATCACCTCGCTCCTCCTTTGCGATCTTAACTTCAAAGTTCTACTCACCGGGCCCGCCGGAGTACCTGGTTGTTAGGTTTTGCGCTGATGCACTTTGTAAGCCTATTCATAAATTACGCAAAATCTTGTTATCATCCACTTTTATGGAAGGAATCTTTTATCATTCCTCTTCAAAAAAAAGGGTAATAAGTCTGATGTTGAGAATTATAGAGGTATTTCAAAGTTGTCTGCAATTCCGAAAGCTTTTGAGAGAATTATGACATCTCAATTGCAGCACTTATGCAGTTCCATTATTTCACCCTATCAACACGGCTTTGTGAAGCGTCGATCCACTACAACTAACTTATTAGAGCTTACATCATTAGTGATCAAAGGATTCTTATGTAATATGCAAACTGACGTGATTTATACTGATTTAAGTAAGGCTTTTATAATGATTTGGTTTCCCGCCTTAATTTGCAAGCTGACTTGGATGCATTTCAGTCTTGGTGTAAAGATAATCTATTAAACCTTAACAGTTCCAAGTGTAAGGTTATGACATTTTACAGAAGCTCACCACAATTCTTTTCTTATATGATTAATAATGTCCCACTAGAGTGTTTGAATGATACAGTCAATGAGGTAAATGATCTTGGTGTAATTCTTGATCACCGACTTAAATTTGACTCTCATATAACGGCTACTGTTTGTAAGGCCAGGAGTATTCTTGGGTTTATTAAGCGCTGGTCGAAAGAATTTGATGATCCATATACAACGAAAATTTTGTACATTTCTCTTGTCCGTCCTATACTCGAGTACGGATCCTGTGTGTGGTCTCCGCAATATTCGACCCATCAAGATAGAATTGAATCTGTGCAAAAGCAGTTTTTATTGGCTTAAACTGGAATCCTGAGGTCCGTTTAGCATCATACTCTAGTAGGCTACTTTTGATTAACGTTCCCTCCCTCATTAACCGTAGAGTTATGCTTGGTGTAATATTTATACATAGATTGATTAATGGTGAAATCGACTCATCTGAGTTGGTTGGCCAAATTAACCTCAACGTTCCTTTCAGACCGACTCGCAATTTTATACCCCTATTACTAAATCGTTGTACCACTAACTATGCTTTGCATGAACCGTTTGGTGTTCTCTGTGCTGATTACAATAAACTCTACCGTGTAATCAACTCGGAAGCTTCTCTTCCCTGCTTTAAAAACAACTATTTTAACCTATTTAACCCGTAGTTGATATTACTTTATGTTTTTCCTCCGCGATTACGTGTCACAAGTTAGTGTCTCCGCCTCTCGGTCGGTTCGGTTACTATTTTATGCTACTATTTTGTCTAGGGTTCGCGCGTAACAAGCCGTGGTTTGGTGTCGCATGGGCCACTTGAATGTACTGCGCATTGTACGTCAACGTCCATATGATATTTTTATAGCCTCCAGTTTTGACTACCAGCAAAATCTCTTAGAAATGGATCGAGAAGCAATGGCCTCAAGTAGCCCAAAAGCATTTTAAAATAAAGAAATTTAAAATTTTAAGCTATGTTTTCTGTTTGTTACTAACAAAGCCACTGCTGTTATAAAATGTTGCTTAAATAAATTAGTTTTATAAACCGCCAACTGCCAGGCTATGTGAATCTAGCTGTTTTTAGCTTTTTTTGTAATTGTTGATACGGTAACACCCTATAAGGTTTATTGATCTGGCAACTCTAGGCACCTAAACAAGCGTGCACATTTCCATATAAAAAAGTCGTAAAATACTTTTAAGAAAATGAGCGACTCCGAGCAGGATGAGACTACCAAAATCAGCACGGAGCCCGTGGAAAATGCTTGGTCTATGAAAATACCCACCTTCAAGCCAGATGATAATCCACATGGCATGGTTGAGGAAAGTTCGTTTGCCACTCTATTTCCCAAATACCGTGAGAAATACCTGAAAGAAGTGTGGCCCCTGGTGGAGCAATGTGTGGCCGAGCATCATTTACGCGCCGAGCTCGATCTAGTCGAGGGCAGTATGGTGGTGAAGACCACACGCAAAACCTGGGATCCGTACATCATCATCAAGTCCAGGGATATGATTAAACTCATGGCACGCAGTGTCCCCTTCGAGCAGGCCAAGCGTGTGCTGCAGGATGATATTGGTTGTGACATCATCAAGATTGGCAATCTGGTGCAAAAGAAGGAGAAGTTTGTCAAGCGTCGCCAGCGCCTGATTGGTCCGAATGGAGCCACCTTAAAGTCCATTGAGCTGCTTACCGACTGTTATGTTCTGGTCCAGGGTAACACCGTTTCCGCTTTGGGTCCGTACAAGGGTCTGCAGCAGGTGCGCGACATTGTCACGGAGACCATGAACAACGTTCATCCCATTTACAATATCAAAGCTCTGATGATTAAGCGAGAGCTCATGAAGGACCCCAAATTGGCCAATGAGGATTGGTCTCGCTTCCTGCCCAAATTCAAAAACAAAAACATCAGCAAACGCAAACAACCCAAGACCAAGAAGCCGAAGAAAGAGTACACACCATTCCCGCCGGCCCAACCCGAAAGCAAAATTGACAAGCAACTCGCCTCCGGTGAATATTTCCTCAACAAGGAACAAAAACAGGCGAAGAAGCAGCAAGAGCGCCAGGCCAAACAGGCCGAGGCAGCGAAAAAGCAGGATGAGCGTCGAAACAAGGACTTTGTGCCACCTACAGAAGAGGCTGGAAATCGTAAGAGAAAGACAGATGATGACAGTTCCAACAGCAAAGTGGATGTTAAAGCACTCAAAGCGAAGCTGGTTAAAGCGAACAAGAAAACCAAGAGCTAAGAAAGTTGTTATTTTAGTTTTAGCTTTAGGGATTACTCTTCAAATATATATAATGCTATGGAATTAAGAATGGCACAAATATAAATTCTGACAATGTATTCAATAATTTACGTTGTAAACGCTGTGGTACGGCGGAGAATGCCATCAAATCTGCTCCCATACCAATATTTGAAATGGGATGTCATAAAATCCGCAAGCTTCTCCTGGGAGGTCGGACAAAGGTAAGTAATCGTGCGGCATTCTTGTGCCAACAAGCGGTATAGACCATAAATCGCACAGGCGATTGTAGCAACTAAATCATAACATGATCTTACAACAGAAAGACCATCGCGATTTTTGATCATATATAGCATGTTGTACTAAAGTAAGAATGTCGTTTTACACTTTCCGGTGTTTCGGCTCGTCCTTCTCCTCTGTGTATAGCAATACTGCTGTACAGCAGCGCGTTGTAGAACGTTCGTAAAGAAAACATTGCGCTCTTTTAACAAATAAGTGCTAAATGTGCCGCTTTTCGTGGCTAATACGTTACACACTTAACGCGAGTCCATCTCCTGTGTATTTGTCTGCGGCCCTAAATTTATACTCGTGAAGAATCCTCGTCAGTTTTAGAGCTATCTTGTCTATCTAAACTTTGCATGAAGCCTTCAAATACATCACTAAACTAAAAAAATAAACTGGTTATTAGACCTTATCATTTCTGATAGGATAGGAACCTCTGTAAGCATCACCTCATACCCAGTTTTTCAAATAAATCCTAGGCTTGCGTTCAATAGGTACAATTGTACTTGCAACACACAGCGACGAACACGAACAGGTAACATAAACAAGCATTATAAACCAGGGCTGCAAAATGGTTCGGAGTGGAACCGCTCCGGAATCGGAGTCTCCGGCATTTTTGGAAAGCCCTAACCGGAGCAGAACAAATTTTTCTGTTTGAACCTGAAGGATTCGGTTCAAAAATATGTTTCTACAATATTCTTTCTAGTATCTATAAATTTCCAATAAACCTTAATGCACTCATGCAGGTTTTTGTTAATTTTAAATATTTGTACATATTTAGAAAGTGCTTAGAAAACCGTTCTTACATTATGAATTCCATCCCAATCTCTACAAATGAATCTCTGAATCCAAGAAACCGAATATTTTGGACTTAGAACAAAAATAGCTTGAGTATTAAACGTATTGCTGAATTGTGTAATCGTCAAAGGTACTAATAAATAAAAGCATCAATGATTCTGCCAAGTCCATCTTCTGATGAAACTGAATTTTTGCAAAGAAGCTAGAAAATATAAAAATGGGGAAGAACTTCATTAATTTTGTCTCCAAATTTATAGATGGTTATAAGTTTCTTATGTATTTAATGTCATTATTGTGAATATTGAGAACAAACAGTTCTTACAAAAATATTTTCCTGAACGAACATTTGTATGGTGGCGGGCTACAAAGAAGTAGCGTCATCCGATCCGGTCGGTTCCGACATATTAGCAGCGGCAGTAAAAGAAGACTTGTGCAAAGTTCACTCGATACCCAAAACTGAGGGACCAGCGCTGCGAGAAACAGACAGACGGACAGACGGACGGACGGACAGACGGACAGACGGAGCCGACAAAGCTTAAACGACTCAGCAGCTGCAATTTTTTTGTTCTTTCACATTTTTTGTATTAGTTCTTCCTGAGGCACAAATATCCAGCCAAAGTGCCAGTATTAATAAAAGTTAACACAAATACTCCAATATTATATGGAAAATATCAGACTCTAAACGTCTATTAGGCCACAACGCACACTTGCAATTGAAAGATAAACTGATGGCTGATGCCTGATATTAAAGTAGGGCAGCAAAACCGAAATAAACAAAAATATTTGATTGATTCCACAATGCTGAGCTTACAACTAAATTTTAAGATCAAACCAGTGCAGTGCATCTAGCAAGGCCAGTCTTAAGTTTTGCCTTCAGTTCATCATTCAGGCACATGTGTGCGCGTGCTCGTAATGATTAAAGTTTTGCATTAATTTCCAATGTAATGTTGTCCGAATTAGCGATAAAACAAAATTATTTCTGAGCCCCGGTTCGAACCGGAACCTTGCTTCAGCAATCTTTCGAACCCGCTCTGTGATCTCGAACCCAAACATTTTAGGGGTTTGAACCCCGGAGTGAACCACTTCCGAATTTTAGGAGGTTTCCAGCCCTGTTATAAATAAGTACGAAAGTAATATACTCTGTACCCTTGTATATGTACTTTTGGCAAATCTAAAATTTTGAAATAAAGAATTTGAAGAAACAATGTTAGTTGAAAGATCAAATTGACCTATAATGCTTTAAACAATGTTTTTGTTAGGGATTTTCAAAACAGACCAAGATATACTACTGACAAAGAGTTGAAAGAGGGGCTGCACCGTATATCAAAGCTTTTCTATAAATTGCGAGTCCACCACACATTTCGGCTGATCATAATTATAGGTACAGTCTCCGTTTCTCACAAGTATCAAGTGAATAATTTTGTAATCAGTGATCTTTGGTAACTAAAGGTAAATTAAGTATAGCTTCTGTCAATACAGAGAATTAAATAATATTTTTTAAAAAAATGGGTCAAAATTCTCATTGTACAAAAGAAGAAGCTCGATTGGTTCTTAGTTTAAAAAAATTCAAATTAATGAACAGGTCTCATAATATTGTTAAAAATGCATTAAAGAAAAACTAAGACAGGAAACCCGTGGAAGGCCACAAAAAACAGCAGAAACCCTTGACCACTACATAGTATCTTTGAGCAAAAAGACCCATTTAAGTCATCGAAGGCTATTGCAGCCTGGGAATTCAGTTAGTGCTCCAACAATCCGAAGACGCACGAAGATGCCAACCTACCAGGAAGAATTGCCAGAAAAGTCCCACTTATAGAAAAAAAAATATCACCATGAGGCAAACTTTTGCAAGGGATTACAAAGACTGGGTAGGATGCACCGGGGGAGAAAAAATGGAGAAACATATTATGGAGCGATGAAACCAAGATTAATTTGTTTGGGAATGACAGTAAAGGAATTCGACGCCCCACGGATTCCTCCACGGTTTAAAAAAAAACAGTCAAACATGGAGGTGGCAATATAATGGTATGGGGGTGGTTTTCCTGGTACGGCGTAGGACCAATTTATCAGACTACGAACAAAATGAATGCTGAAGAGTACAAACCATATTGGAAACAGTTATGGTACCGTATGCTGAGGAAAATTTCATTACGATGGGTATTTCAGCAAGATAATGATCCTAAACACACATCAAGGCTGTTATCTAAATTTTCGAGGACCAAAAGTTGACGTTCTGAAGTGGCCAAGCCAATCCCCGACCTCATCCCCATTGAAAACTTGTGGGGAGACTTAAAAAGAAATTGGCAAAGCATTCATTTTCAAATAAACAAAAATTATGGGAAGATGTCCAAAAACTGTGGTATGCGACACCAGTAGAGACCTGCCAGGCTCTTATTGAAAGTATGCCAAAAAGAATAGCAGTAGTGGCCAAAAATAGAGTTGGATACACTGGATACTAAGTTAGGAAACACTAATTTACCTAAAAAAAAGGAACACAAAATGGAAATTAAAATTTTTTCCTACCAACACATGAACTTTACCTATTATTATGGATCACAAACTGAAAAAAAAAAGTCTTGCGGTATTTCCGCAAGCTTGTCTTTGCAAGCGCGTAGTTCTAGTTGTATTCGTCGCATCGGTTCACGCTAGAGCTTTTTGAAAGCTCTTTTCACGCGCTAACACGTGTTTGATTTATTGTTGTTTGTTTTTAGTCGTTCGTGAGTTATAGCGTCGCAAACATGGAGCAAAATAAAGAGAAAATACGGCATATTTTACAGTACTACTACGATAAAGGCAAAAATGCATCTCATGCTGCCAATAAAATTTGTGCAGTTTATGGACCCGATACAGTTTCCATTTCCACCGCACAACGATGGTTTCAACGTTTTCGTTCTGGTGCAGAGGTGATCGAAGATGCGCCACGGTCCGGAAGGCCTGTCGTCGAAAATTGCGATAAAATCGCTGAATTGATCGAAAGAGACCGGCATAGTAGCAGCCGTAGCATCGGCCAAGAGCTGGGCATGAGTCATCAAACCGTTATAAACCATTTGAAGAAGCTTGGATTCAAAAAGAAGCTCGATGTATGGGTGCCACACGACTTGACGCAAAAAAACATTTTTGCCCGTATGGATGCATGCGAATCGCTTCTGAATCGCAACAAAATCGACCCGTTTTTGAAGCGGATGGTGACTGGCGATGAAAAGTGGGTCACTTACGACAACGTGAAGCGCAAACGGTCGTGGTCGAAAAGCGGTGAAGCTGCCCAGACGGGGGCCAAGCCTGGATTGACGGCCAGGAAGGTTCTTCTGTGTGTTTGGTGGGATTGGCAGGGAATCATCCACTATGAGCTGCTCCCCTACGGCCAAACGCTCAATTCGGACCTGTACTGCCAACAACTGGACCGCTTGAATGCAGCACTCATGCAGAAGAGGCCATCTTTGATCAACAGAGGCCGAATTGTCTTCCATCAGGACAACGCCAGGCCACACACATCTTTGGTGACGCGCCAGAAGCTCCGGGAGCTCGGATGGGAGGTTCTTTTGCATCCACCGTATAGTCCGGATCTCGCACCAAGTGATTACCACCTATTTCTGTCCATGGCGAACGAGCTTGGTAGTCGGAAGTTGGCCACAAGAGAGTCCTGTGAAAATTGGCTCTCCGAGTTTTTTTCCAATAGGGAAGCGAGCTTCTATAAGAGGGGCATTATGAAGTTGGCATCTCGTTGGGAACTCGTCATCGAACAAAACGGCGCATATTTGACTTAAATCGCATTATTATAACCAATTTTATGAACAATTGAAAATTCAATAAAAATACCGCAAGACTTTTTTGACAACTTTATATGATATTTCAAGAGTTTTCTAAATTAACTTATTAACGAGTAGGTTAGGTCAGTTAGGTTAGGTCAGGAGAAGGAGATGGTAAAAAATACGCAAGCACAAGATAAGACTGTTTTCAGTATATTGATAGGTGGGTGGTTATTCTCGTTTGTTTTCTTATGCTGAATACGGTTCCATTTTCAAAAGTGATCTATTACATCAAGCTTTTTAGTAATTTGAGCTTAAAGCTGCTTAAAAAGCCTATGTAGACCCTTTTCAGCGCCTTTCTTGGGGAATCCGTTGTATTATTTCAACTCTCTTTTATATTATTGGAAGATATTACTTTTTAACTTGAAATAAACTATCCCAAAGAATTCTACGATTATTTTGCTGAAAGTCTAAATCTAGCATATGTAATCAAAATCGTATTCAAATTCAAAAATAAAGTGGAAATTTTATAACTGTTTTTTTTTGTGTCTTAAAAATTTTTTTATTAATTGTTATCTTATTTATTTAGTTATTTCTTTTTAAAATGAAGTCAAGTTTATTTGATTTTTTCTTAGCTTATCTACCAATTTATCTCCTTTAATTCTGCATTTTGAACTCAATTCTTTGTTGAATCATAAAAAAAAGGAAAGCCAAGTATGTTTCAATGTTTAAATAAACCGAAAATAAAGCCAAAAATGTTGTAAACCAACGTTCGAACCAAAACCTTTGGTTCGATAAGTTGGAAACCGGTCCCCAAACCGAACGGTACGACCGAAAATTCTGCAAAATTTTAAAAATTTCCATCCTCGATTTTAATACTTTTTCTTATAATATTTATCATGAAATACGTCTCTAACATATTAAATTTAAATAACAATACAAATTCCAGTGCAATATTGCATTCTCTCACCTGGTCTCTCACACCTTCCGCTCTCCCTCTCTCGCGTTCGCTCGCTCTCTCCCACCGTCTGTCTGTTGAACTCGCTTTGCGCTCTCTTAGCCCAAGCAAAACAAGTGGTTATGGTTGTCGTTGTTGTTTCGTTTTTTGAGGCTTAGCTCTGGGCTAACGCTGATGGAGAGCAGCTAGAGCTAGCCAAGTTAGTACTTATTCTGGGTCTGGCCTGACATGTACTGCGCACCGAAACGTTCGCGTGCGTTTTCTATTGTTATTTGTTCATTTAGTTTCCATATATAATAGAAAAAGAGAAATACGCTCCTACTCCGCCTCCTGCTACCAGTTCCCGTGTTGCAACGTTCGGAGGCGACAGTTTAAGAATTGAAAAAAATAAAGCAAAAAGAAAGAAAGAACGAAAGCCACCAGCAGCAGGTAAAAGAGAAGTTTTGTGATGGGAAGCCCAATTACAGTTATGGTACACACATACATAGTTTTTTTTGAATTAAAATAATAATTCAGTGCTTAAAGTGAGTGCCGCCGTGTGTCGAGATCGGAAACCAGTTGAACAAAAATGCTGGCAAAGCAAACGTGACAACGAAATTCGAATTCGTGCTAATTAGAAAAAGAATGCGCAAAGTGAGAGGATGAGTTGATGATGATGATATCTAACTAAAAATGCTAACGAGGTATACGTATACCGATACCCATACACATACCCACACATGAATGTGGTTTACGTAAATGTTATAAATATACAAAAGTTAGATCGTATATCGATATGAGGAAAATGCGGTCAATTAGAATACCCTCCCAATACCCATACAAAAGCCTCATAGATAGCGTATGAATTAGTGAATGAATTGAACAACAAAAAAAACCATTGAAAATCAATACGAATACCGAAACCTGCCCGCCGCTCCCAGTTCGTATTTGTACACATACACACACTCACATACAGTGGGACCACTGACTATGTATTTGTGTGCAAGACTCATAAAAATATCAACAGAGAAAAAAAACAGGTGGAAAAGAAAGCTTAAAAAATGCGGTCGGTCAAAAGTAAAGTTGCACTCAGACTTACTGGCGAGGGGGACAGGGCAGTAAAATCAAAGTTACCTTTTCAAGACACACACACACACTTGCTTGCAGGCGCACGCGACCCCTCCACTCGACATACAGGTACTCTGTGTTTACCTGCCACGCATGCGCCTGAAAGAGACGGCACTAGAGCTTGGCTCCGGGGTGTCGGTGTCTATGTCGTCTCCCCATTTGTAACTGAGCCGCCGTCTTAAGCTGGTTTTTCTGTTTCACACAAAAACGTTTGTTGTTTGCCTATTTGAGATAAAAATAAATATAAAGCAAAAGCAGGGACCGCTAGACTTATCTAAATGTGTCCTGCTTTTGAGTATGAAAAATTAATCCTCAAATTCCTAACTAGCAGATAACTAAGTAAAAGACGAATGACCGTGTTTACACACATTCACATACATACATATCTAGGCATGATATGTGCGCTTATCGCGCCTTAATTAATTATCTTTCAACTAAAATGAAGGCCGGGTTAGTTGAAAATTTATGACTCGTTGAAGATGATTTACCATCTGCATTCCACTTTCACTCTGTGTGGCTTTTTATGTGCAATCATTTTTTTTTTATCACCCTCGACGCTTTCGTCATCCTAGTAGTGGCTGCTGTAAACAAACTGAAATCTCTGTCCAAATATTTTCACGATGATGCAATTCCACAAGTGCTCTGTGATATAAACATGACAAATATAACAGGCCCCCGCCGCCGCTAGTGTCAGTAGTTGACTCCTAAAATAAAAACATTAAAAATGATGAAAACCAACGCATTTTAAGCATAATGCAGGGACGGAGTCGGAATCCCCTGAGCTTAAAATCACAGGGACGGAACTAATTACTTGTTCTGAAATTCCCAGAGGGTTTTAAATTTTCGAAAAACTTGGAACTGAAGGCTTTTGGATTGAGTACATCGAAAATTATGCAAGCAAAATTGATGTGTGCTAAGCTTTGTTGTTTTTTTGTCAGATCTTATGATCGGAAAATATAGGTTTTAATCCCAGGTTAAAATGAACTAAAGATCACGAGGCTCTTACTTAAAATTTGTGGCTCTGACAGTACTAAAGGTACACAGATTATATTAAGTTTGTGCAAAAGTATGTAACAGGGAGAAGGAATCATTTCTACGTTTTGTCCAGTCCTCAATGCATGCCATAAAGTCACTTTCAGGTATGGCCTTCAGAGCGCGTGCCGATTCACGTTTAATCTCTTCAATCGACTCGAAACGGTGTCCTCGGAGTGGTCTTTTGAGTTTGGAGAATAGCCTGAAGTCACTCGGAGCTAAATCAGGCGAATACGGTGGTTGCGGAACGACGATGGTGTTGGTTTTGGCCAAATGATCGCGAATCACGTGCGCAGTGTGAGATGGCGCATTATCGTGGTGCAAAAGCCAAGAGTTGTCGGCCCATAAATCTGGCCTCTTTTTGCGAATAGCTTCACGCAAACGACGCATAACACTTAACCTTGTTGACAGTTTGGCCCGGCGGAAGGAACTCATAATGCACGACACTACGATAATCGAAGAAAACGGTCAGCATGACCTTGATTTTTGAGTGACGTGTTTTTGGCCTTCTTTAAACCATTTAGTGCCAGTGACATGTTGTTGAATTTGGCAGAGCTTGGTCGCCGTAAGCCTTCTGCAACATTCTCAACGTTTCCGCAGCGGTAATTCCATTCAGGAAGCAAAATTTAATCGCACTTCTTTGTTGAAAAATTTCAGACATTTCAAAAATCGTCGAAACCACTTTTTGCGTGTCACAAGTCAGTGACAGTGCTGCCAACTAAAAAAAAATATTCGGGCGAAAATATTAGCCCGCGTGATTTAAATCGACAAATTCCGACTACTTTTTGCCCACAGTAGTATATACCTTAGAGGGTCGGAAATGTTTTATACTAATATCATTTTTTAATCACTTTTAATGTAGAGGGTATTAAAAAGGCTTATACCAGAGTTGCTTATAAATCAAGGAAATGTTGGCCTTTGAATTTAGATTTCTGACCGCTGAACTAGTGAGCGACGTCTAAACCGAATTTTACTTCGGTTCTGGTACGAGCTTATGTTTCGGTAACAGGTTCTGATTTGGTTCTATCTTTATTTCGGTACTAGTGTCCTGTAACTTGGGCTTTTATTTCGATCTACCGATACGTACCAGTATGAAGCGGTATGTACCGTAAAAAAATATAAAGAAAGATCGAACATTAGTTTTGTGCCTATCCGATTCTTATCAAATACTAGCGGAGACATGAAATTATACGCTGGAAAATAATCATTCTACGCTTACTTGCCCTTTCAAATGCATACAAATGTATTTGTGGAATTCTGTCGAGCTTTCTGACCACTATTTAAGTACATCTTCTTTATTTTGTCAGAAGAGTGGATTATGATTGATTCCCCTTTTTTTAAGTTTACCCTAGGAAATAATTAGAATATATTTATATATTTTAGAAAGACTAATCTTC
Organism: Lordiphosa stackelbergi; assembly: GCA_018904235.1. Classification (NCBI taxonomy): domain Eukaryota; kingdom Metazoa; phylum Arthropoda; class Insecta; order Diptera; family Drosophilidae; genus Lordiphosa; species Lordiphosa stackelbergi. The sequence continues at coordinate 44,076 of JAEIFU010002115.1, forward strand.
GCTACCGCCTGTGATTAAACCATATCCCTGAATCGTGTGTTGTCATAAGCACCGAGAAAAAAATTAAGAACATTAGACTCAAGATAAAGACGACGTAGACCAAATAAATTACATGACGTACGGCGATCGCTGGAAATAATAACAAGAAAACCAAACATTTGACAAAACAAAAGAAATACAATGGGATACCCCAAACAATATTACAAATTAACAAAAGCAACTACGTTAGTTAATTGCACAGGCTCCCTGTTGAAGGCGCAAAATGTGACCGAAACGCGTGGGAGGAAAATTTAAAATAAAACGAAGTTTTATTTTGGATGAGCAATGACGGCCAACACAAACCAGATTAGCAACCATCATAAGCACAATCGCTGTCAATAAAAGGTGTATGAAAAGAGTTTTTTTCTCCTTTATAGTACAATGTTCCCACTTAAAGAACAATTTTTTCCAGTGGAGTTAATCTTACTTTATTTCAAAAATATTCTGATATTTTATCGTTTTAAAATAAAATTTGGGAGTATTTCGTTCTCGTTTTGGGTTGACGGTATCTTATTTTCTGAACAGGTTTTTTCCCTCTGTGTTTTAGCTAGCTCTCTATCATAGCAGCCCAGTCTTATGTTTTTCTTGATATTTAAATTTGTAGTTGCATTTCAAGCACGAAACCTGACCGGAAGCTTAGATCTGGTACCACGATAGTCAGAGCCTACGGAATTTGTGACGTCCTGGTAGTAGCTCTTCTGGCAGTATATTGGAGGGTATGGCTATACACTAGAGACCTGCACGAGTAAATAAAATGTAACATGTTTGGCATCGCCGAGTATGAGTAAAAATTATCCGATTACCTAGCTGTTAAATGGGCGGCATCGTCGCATTGTAAACAAAAATGAATATTTTAAATAAAACTAATGCAATCTAAGCTAAGGACCACTCATACATATTTGTTGTTGTGTTCCATTTTGCAAGAGGTATATGAGAGAGAAAGACAGAGAGAACATACCAAATTGCTGTTGGAATATAACAGGGCAAGAATAGAGGAAAATGTGGCTGTCTATATCTGACACTCAGTGGTGCATTACTTCAGCAAGCATTCGGTGGGAACTGCCAAGTGTGTTTGCAGCCCAGGTTTATGTTTGGGGACCACTGAAATATACTTTGGTTTGTACTATGTGTGAGTGCCTACATGCGGGGCTATCGCTATGCGCAAATCGAAAATAGTAATTTTATCCCTAAATTTATTTTTTCCAACCAAACATAGTAAGCTGGTGATTATGCTCGTACGATGCCATGATTGTTACTCGGCATCGTGTCAAAAAAGTAACACAGATTATAAAAACATCGTCATTTTATTCACACAACGATTATTTTTACTCGTAATCGTACGATTCCGGAATCAATCGTGTAAACTTTACACCCCAATGTTGGTAGAATGGAGAGAGAGATGCTTTGCAGATTTGTGAACCAATCTCTATTGGAAAAGAACCAAGAAGGGTTTCATGGGTCGAGTTTAGTTGAGTATGAGAGTACGACATATTCTTTTTTGCCTTGTAGAGGTGTAAATCCTGACTCTAGCTAGTGCACAGAAAACTGAAGCTAAAACCAAGTTAAAAAAATAGATCTGATTTCGACCTTCAGATTGAAATTTCAAATCAAGTCACCCGATTGTACTTAAAACAATTTTGAAAGCGTTGTTACCAAGGAATCAAACCGAAACGAATTTTGGTTCCGGCTCCGCACGTACCGAAAACTAACGTTTCGGTAAAAAGGTTCTGTTTTGGTTCCTGATACTGTTTCGATATTCGGTTCTGGCTCCGGTATCTGGATTTTTATTTCGGTTTACCGGTACGTACCGGTATGGACCGGTAAAACTAACAGACATTTTACAACTTAAGTCCAAGCAGTTTCACATGTTTGTATTCATAAGATGATTAAAATGATATTTAATTAACAATGCCTTCACCAAACTTAACGTTACTTAAAATACAAAAAAATTAGTTACAAAGAAGGTAAATTATTGATTATTTCTTAGAAGCATGATAGCGGTCAAAGTATTTCTGTCCATCTGATTTCTAGCGGAGTCATAATAATCTTCACACCGGAAATTAATCGTTCTACGCTAATTTGTCGAATTTTCTGACCACCATTAAGGTACACTATCTTTATTTTGTAAAAGTTTTAAGCTCAGGAAAACCTCGATTGATGCCATTAAACTGTTTTGTGAATAGTAAAGTATATGTATGCCCTAATTCTTTTATAGAAATTTATATATAAAGGACTTCATCAAAGTAGTTGGGTCAGAGCTGCTTTCCTCATTTATTTGCAATTGGGCAGAAGTGGATAAAATTCTTGAATATATATAAGTACATGCAGTTCCACAAATACTTTTCTGTTCAGAGGTTAGCCTGACATTATAACGAGGGTCTAAGACCAGGATTACATTATTTTCAAACAGACTAGACTTGCGATTTTCTATTTCACTGAACAAAAGTTTTGCTAAGCCAGAACCTGTTTTTATACCCTGTTCTCATTAAAAATGGGAAAAAGGGGATCATGAAGTTGTGCAAATGTATGTAACAGCCAGAAGAAGCACCTCCGACCCCATAAAGTATATATATTCTTGATCAGCATCAACAGCCGAGACGATTTAGCCATGTCCGTCTGTCCGTCTGTCTGTATGAATGTTTAAATTGTTGTCGATGCGTATTGCAGTAAAAAGAACCCATAAAACTGGGAACACAGGCCTTATGCGAAAACTAGATATGCGGTGATGCTCACAGAAGTTCCGTGTATCAGAATTTAAGGGTCTAGTGCCGGGATTTTTTTATAGTGCTGAATAAATATATAATTATGATTCTAATAATATTATGAATTTTTATTTAAATATTGTGGAGGATTAAATTACAAAAAACTCTTAGTGATATTAACAAAGCGCTTTTATACCCTTACGAGAGGGTATATTAAAATTGTAATGTATGTTTGTAACTCATAGAAGGAAGCATCTCCGACCACATAGAGTATTTATATGTATACTTGATCAGCATGATGAGCTGAGTCGATATAGTCATGTCCGTCCGTCTGTCCGTCTGTTTCTATGCTATCTCCTCCGTCAGTTTTAAAGCTATCGCATCCAAACTTTGCACGAAGTCTTTTGGTAACCGGCCGGATCGGATGACTAGCATATAGCAGCCTCCTATTACTCCCAAACTCGTTACTGAGCATTATTATATGCTAACACACAATTCTTTCAAGTTTGATCCAAATCGGATGACTATAGCATATAGCTGCCATAAGAACGATCTGTCGAAAAAATAGTTGTAGTGAGAAAACTGTTTTGTAGTTAATAGTAAAGCGTCTTTATACTTTCCAGTTATTTTTATTATTTGTACCAAAATTGGATGAATATATCGTATAGCTGCCTATTAATGGGGTTAATATTAATTTATTTTTATTAGTTTTTATTTTTTTTTTTTTTTTTTTTTTTTTTTTTGATATTGGTGAATGTTTCCATTTGTTGTAGCTACTCAAATTATAATTTTATAGATTTTTAAACTATTTAATAATATTAAGTAATTGTTGCTAAAAATTATTTATAATTTTTTATAAGTGTTAACTACCATGATATTGCTTTGGTATAAACAATTTATTGCCCTAAATATAACTTAATTTTTGTAGGTTGTTAGCAAGATGGAGATTATTATATTTAAAAGCGAATTTTTGGGTTATAAATAAATAAAAAGATGCCTAAAGAAAGTTGCCACGCAATAGGATTAAAAAGCTGTGTAGCTGAAATATCGCATACTTTCAGAGAGTCATTAAAATGTCAATATCACGTAGATCGACGTCCATACATAGCTGCCATAATGAATGCTACATTAATTGCATTTTAAGCTGTGGGATTATGTGACCAGCACTTTCAAAGTATATTATACCACAAACAAATTCAGCATTCCTAAGGACAGCTATATGATATAGACGTCCGATCTGTGCGTGATGTTGACATTTTTGAAAAGTTTGATATATATGTAAAGTCAACTCGCTAAGTTTCGAACGTAGCTTTTGAACTGACTGCGTGGCAAAGCATACTTTACGGCAGGGTGGCACAAACGCCTACGGCCCGTCCCGGGATATGAACTGAAAATGCTGCCAGCGTCGCTGCCGACACACGATAAAGAGAGAATACGGTGTTCTGGCAAGAGCACGCACAATATTACTATTTCTTTGCTTGGTGAGCCTTATGTTTGACATAATGATGTTTACTTCGTAAGTTTCGCTGCTACAATACACCATCGCAAAGCTTGATAGTGTGTGTTTGTGCACCACCGCTTTACGGGCATCTTTTATTTGTTTATAACTAAAATTTACAACCTTCAAATATAAAAAGTCTCCATCTTTTGAAAACACTCAAAATTCCGTTATATTTAGGGCAATAAATTGTTTATCCCAGCCAATATCATGTATGGTTAACACTTAGAAAACATAAATAATTTTTTGCAACAATTACTTAATATTATTAAATAGTTTAAAATCTATAAAATTATAATTTGAGTAGCTACAGTAAAATACTCTTCACCAATATCAACTTGAAAGCTTGCCCGATAAACCAAACCTGAGAAATCCTGCTGAAACCCTTTTTTCCATTTTTTCCGTTTTTGACGATTTTTGAAATTGTTTATAAAATTAACAAAAATTTTTGCGCAAAAAACCGCAAATTACGTTTTCATGAGCATGATCGAATTTCGATTTTTTGTAATTAAAATAGTACAAAAATTTTTAACTGTTCGGTTTATAAAGAATGACCATATGCTATGACCATAAAGTGTACCAAGTTTCAAGTCTGCAACTAGCATTTTTTCAATTTCGTCAAAATTTTTTGGACATTTGGACCAGGGTGCAATGGTTTGACTAATTTAACGCGATGTAATTTGAATCCTTGGCCAAGAGTTAAAAACTAAACCATGCGTGTGTCGACGTCATTCTGCATAAGCAGACAGCACATCAAGTGCAGTAGGCGACGTTGTTTTTTTACTTTTTTTTTAAATAGCTTAACTTTATTCAATAGGTTTTTGGAGAGCGTTTAATCTTGATCAGAAATTGTGTGAAACATGAAAATTGATATATACTTGCATTTTAAGAATTCAAAAAGATTTTTTGAATTGGCGCCAATCAAAACGAGCGTTTACTTATAGGGGCACTTGTGTTAAAAGCAAAACATAAACACACCCAGCGCCACAAAAGCCGCACCTCGAAAAATTCTATGAGTTTTTGCCATCACTATGCGGGGATTTCCCTAAATGCAGTTCTATGCTCATATTTTTTTTGGGGGTTCCCTTGGGTATTCTTCACATAGATTCGTCATTTCAAGAACTCAGTTGTCAAAAATAGCTTTTTCTAGAATTTTATTTTGAAACACCTTTAAAAATATGCCTAAAGGAAAGCAGTTCAGTACTGGGAGAAGGAGAGAATTATTTTATTATCTGAACAAATGTACCAAATCGTCAAATAGCAGCTCAGACAGGTTGTAATGAAAGTTCAGTGCGTCGACTTTTATATAATTTATAATATCGTGAGACAGGTGAAGTGGAAAGGAAGCAACACAGAGAAAAAAATTTAAAAGCTACATGGAAATGTAGAATTTCTCACACGTTTCGACCGGGTTTTTCAACCCACTATTTTTGTGTAGCCCAACACGCCGCGTGTGGCTTTTTGAATTCCTAAACTCCACGCAGCTTTTCTCTTCACGCCGCGTGTGGCTTAATTCTAAAAACGAGCACGTGCAGCTTTTCTACACGCCGCGTTCAGTTTCTTCATTTCAACATGCGGCGTGCAAAAAAGCACAAAAGTAATGGTTTGAAAATCCCGGTCGAAATGTGTAGAAATCCATTTTCGTGTAGCTTTTAATTTTTTTTTTTTTACAAAATTTTATTTATTTACCTACCTGGGAGGTTTGAACTCCCGGGCCCTTTTGGACTGCAAACACGATTAGAATGATGATTTAGACAGCTCCGGCATTGTTAAAACACTAAGGCAATCTAAGACATCACTTGTATTGAATTTCTAAAGGCACAAACCAATACTTGCTTGCTTGTAATTTCGTTCTAATTCAACAATCGCTTTTATTTATAAATAAACGTTCGTGTAGATTTCACGCAGGTTTAGTTTTGCAATTTACACATTTAGAAATCCTACACGTGAGGAAACCTACGTTTTGCTAACCGAAAAACATGAGTACTCATACTGATGTAGAGGTACATTTTTCGTTTAAAATTTCCACACGCATGTAGAATTTCAATATCCAAACGTTAATGTAGAGAACCCATAACGTCCGTGTGGTATTCAGATTGCCGCATGAAAAATGGGAATTAATTGGGGAAATGAGCTGATTTTCTAATGTCGTGTAGACTTTGCCTTTGCACACGCAGCATTTAACTCTTTTCTACATTTGCATTAAGATTTTTAATTCTACACG
>JAEIFU010002116.1:0-50521 GCA_018904235.1 Lordiphosa stackelbergi
TTGTGATTGACTTATATCTAAGAATGAGGTGTTACGAAATCATAGTTTTTTGGTACGCTCTCGATGCTAGCAAGAACTGATTGATATCTGGTGTCAACGCAAAACGATTCTCCATAAATTTGCTTTAGTTTTGTAGTAGATCAAGAATATATATTCTTTATGTGGTCGGAGATGCTTTCTTCTATGCGTTACAAACATCCGGACAATTTTAATATACCCTCTCCAAGGTTATAAAAAAACGATTTTTTGCTCAAATGCGAGAAATTTAATTTTTAACCGCATGGAAAAATTATAAAAAAAAATCCAAAAAAATTATTTTATTTTTTCTACTTAAGAATAACACTTCTATGAAGAAAACCAGATAACGATTATCAAAATCTATGAACAAACACAGGAGCTCTGAGCAATATAGTGCAAAAAAAATGTGGTATTTTCGTGATTATTCAAAAATGAATTTCCGATTGCTTCGACTTTTGTTCGGTTCTTGATTATAATTTTCTGGCTTTTCGCTAACTTTATAGAGTGACCAAAAGACGAAGAAAAATACAAGTTTATTTTTTTTTGAACACACAAAATACTCAAAATTGACTGTTTGTTCGTCTACTCAATTTGGTCCATCATCGGTACGTGTGACACGATCTTCCTCACCAATACCTTATTGTCTTCGTAAAAGTGAGATTTTAAGTAGGGTTGTCGAAAATTTTAAAAATATCTATATCGATATTTTTGGCGATATTGAAAAAGTATCATTTCGATATAAATATTTTGGTGTCAAAAACATCGATATTATCGATATTTTCGATATTTCTCAATAAAAGTCCGGATCTTAACAATGAACAGGTCTATTGAGGTAATTAAGGCGTCATTTGACGCGTCATAAGAACTACAATCTGACTGCGCAAAAAAATATAGATTTAATGTATATTTATTAAATTAACAAAAGATCTTTATTTTTTATTTCATATTTTATAACATAAGAAGTTCTAAAACTTTTTCATGAATTTAAATTTATGGAACGAAAGCAGTGTTTACTTTTTTCATCAACTTTTAAAGAGCATTCGAACTACAAAGCATAAAAAAAAACTTATTCAGTTAAATCTTCAAAGCTTAAAAACTTCTGATTTTACCAATAATCGTTAGACAAAGATTTAAGGGTGACGCGTTGAGTTATGTGCTCATCGGTCATTCGGCTTCTGGTGTCAGAAACCACACTTTTTATAGCCAATGCCAATCGTTCCGATGGCACGGAGCTTCCCGGTGTAATAAGATATGACAATGCGCAGTTAGAAAGCACTGGCAAAGCGTCTTTCTCTGCAATCCAGAACTTAATAGGGTCCTGCTCCAGGGCAAACAACGGCAAATTCCAATTGTACTCCAATAATTTATTCTCCTGTCCTGGTGGTTGTTGAGATCATGTGATCAGCGAAGAGCGATCTTTCAAAAACTACATCTTCAGATGTGGCACTCTTGTGCATGGTACAACTACACAAGGTACGGCATTCAGCTGAAAATGTGGCCCAAGCGCTTTGAGGAGAGTGCGGGAGGGAGGGTGAGCGAGAATCAACGGCGCACATGCGACAAATTAAATATGTTGTATGTGTGTGCATTACAAAATGTATCTACATACAGAAGTACCCTCTAGTTCTGTCGGGGTCAATTGCGCAAATTCATCGACGCTGATTGTTGAATTGGCGACAGTCCCTTCGTCGACGCCAGGATGCGCAGCGTCGACGGAGAGCAGCTGCACAAGAACAAGAACGGCTTGCGCTCTCAGTTTTTAAGTGAGAGAGCGGAGTGTGCAAACGAAAGAATAGGAAAGCAACGAATGACAGCTAAAAGTCGCTGTCAAAATACTCTTGCAATTGTTATGCAATAATTGTTTCTATTTTTTATATGTAATTTCCTGGTTTTGTATTATAAAAACAACGCTTTTCGGAGTAATTTATGTATTTAATTGTTAATTGTTAATATACTTAACCTTACTTAAGTCTTCTGAATATATTGAAAAGGCAAGCTTCAATACTCTGATCTCGCTAATTCCGCTGTATTGTTCCCTTCGTATGTTTGCATTCTCCTATTGTTTTTGTACTGCCGGCAATCACTTCAACTGCGAGACAGAGGCAGTTGAGCTGTTTTAACAATATTAAATAAATAAATGATGCAGTGTAAATAATAACGAAGATATACAAATTTGAAAAGGTAAGGAATATTCTATTAAAGTTAAAATTAATGAGTTAGTATTTTTATTATTTAAATTTTTACTTTCAGTTTCTACACCCAAGATGCCCCCCAGAAAAGCAACTAAAAGCGAAATAAACGCGGTCCGAAGAACAAAATTAATTAGCCTATTCTTGTATTCGTATTATTTTTTAGTTCTATTTTTTTGCCTATTGTTTTTATTATTCAGCTGAAATGTTTATTGATAATGATATTTAATTAAATTGTCTTTTTTCAGCTTGAAATAAAATCAACGATATAAACTAAAATAATCTAAAGCTTTCTTGTTTATATAAAATTTATTAACCCTTTATAAATGCCCTATTTCGTCAACACCTCTAGTAGATTCGTACGTTGGCACCCCGTTGACGACATTTCGTTAACAAAACGTCAAAAGTTCTCTTTTTGGAGCTTCTTTGACCCCTTATACGTCGACGATCGTCTATGCGGAAAGCCCACTACCTCCACACTGTTAAAGGTTTGGTACGGGCAGTCGCGGCGTCGTCATCGCAGCCTGACGTTCGTTGACGCTCTTGTGGTCGGTTACTAGGTATTCTGTGGAAGGGCAAACTCCCCTTTTCAAATTATACCAAAAACAATTAAAATACCACAAAACAAAAATTTTTTCCTCCCCTCCTTTTATGTACCTCTTTAATACTATAGGCGACTGTCACTGTTTGACGATAGTCGTCATGCTGCAATCATGTTATTCTTTACTGTTTTTAAAAATAAGCTGCATTTCTGCCAAGCATCTCCATGCTTTGCGATTAAATGCGCCTTTATGTTTGTTGAGTTGCCATGGTCCTTACAACTTTTTGCACAGTTTACAGTTAATAACAAAAAATTGTGCCTTACATGTCCAGAGCACAAGAAACAGTTATTTGCAGCATTGTGACTGAAGGCTAAAACAAAAATATCCCCGAAAAATATCACCAAAAATATTCGATATCCGATATATCGCCTCCGAAAAATATTCGATAATGATATTCTTCATTTTGGGCAAAAATATCGATATTTCGATATATCGATAATATTTTCGACAACCCTAATTTTAAGTAGAAAAAAATAAAAATATGTTTTTTTGATTTTTTTATGCACTTTCTAGGCGTTTAAAAATAAAATTTCTTGCTTTTTTGGGCAAAAAATTGATTTTTTTAAATATATTTGGTCTTTGAATCAAAACTACTCCACCGATTTTAAAACAATGTTCTACGCGATCATTGGAAGCTGAATTACCTTTTGATTCATATCTGGCTTAACTCTATCTGACAATTATGAAGTCAGATATGGCTTACAATGTAAGAGCACCTACCGAAAAGTGAAAAAATTCATATTTCAAAAACGGAGCCATGAAAAAATTTTTGAAATTGATTTTGAGATCAAAAATCATAAAATTGTTTTCTTGTAACAAATACAATTTTTTTTTTGCTAAAAGAAGTAAGTAATTGGAACATCAAGTGTTCGAACTAGATTTTCTAATAAGAAAATTAAATCTCTCGAAGTTCTGTGGTACCAACGAATTTTTCGAAAGATATACAAACCAACCGTCCGTAAAATCTCTAGAGATTTCTCAGGCACCCCCAATACTGTCGGTTTAATAAGAATTCATATATTTTAATGCAAGGGGGTACAGAAAAAAACGAAATGCCAAAAATAAGTGCTATCCAAAAGAAGTCAAAATAACAAAAACATCAGCAAAAGTATCCTTGGAGATCATTGACCGCACCATTTCGAGAATCTTTGAGTGGCAGTAATCTGTACCTGGAGTAGGCTCTGAAAATTAACTTGAACTGCCTGCAAGTATAAGTTTATGTTCTATACATGTCAAACCCTTATCTCTTACCGTCTTTGAGATCTGTTTCTTCATACGAACATACGGACATGGCTGTATCGAATCGTCTGTTGATGCTGATCAAGAATACATATACTTCATAGGGTCGGAAATGATTCCGTCTCCCTATTATATACTTTTAAAATTTTTAGAATACTCTTAGTACCTTTTGTACGTTTCGAGCAAAAACTATGTCCGGCGGTTTCCTAGCCTGAACTATTGAGAAATTGGGCCTAAAGGCCTGATTCCAGATGACATAAATTTTTATTTCGGCACAATACATTCAGATTTCAAAACAGTTCAAAAATGTTTCTATTCATGTGAACTTCAACAAAAAAATTGATTTTTATGTCATCTGGAATCAGGCCTTAAATGGGTAAAAAATTTAAATAAAAAATAACAAAACAGGCATTCACTTGTTTGTTATAGCAAAAGTCGACATTGCTTTTTAATAAATATATATTCGTGTGTCAGAAATCATCTACATATTATTGCTGTATTTTTCACATATAAAAATACCATACAACATGGACAAAGAGTCATGCCACAACTTTTCATTTGGCACAACTTCTAGTTCCCGATCAGGACTTCCCCCACCATGTCCTAGCAAAAAGAAAAATGAAAAACTTGAAGAGGAACCCCCAAGGGTTGGGTCGGAGAGTTCTCCCCATTGCTCAAACATAATTACTTCATCATCTTCGTCATCATCCACTACCATATCAGCGAGGGCATTTGATTCTGAATGTCATCTACACAAAACATCACGTCAAGAACCTCCAAATATCGGCTATGAAGTCAGCATTGCGAAAGCAATTATGCAACAATACAGCACCTTAAGTGGAGATAACTTGTAAGTACTAAGAATAGACATTTAGTTGGTGCGATTGGCAATGCGATCTTTACACTAAGAAAGGCAATTTGAGTACTAAAGTTCGTGTAAAAAATCCATTCGTTCTCGAATTTGCCAGAGAGTTAGCTAAGTTCGGCTTAATTTGGTTTTTATAAGCGAGAAAAGTGAAAATAAGTACCTGAGCGGAGAAAGCTAGCAAAGTTTCAGAGTATTGCATTCAAAACTCTGGGATCAAAAAATCCAGAATAAATAACACATTGTTGAACAAACTCGTTCTGAGATTATGAACTTTCATTCTTACCGTCTATGAATTCTATGATTAGGGCATCTTTTGCAACAGAGAAATTAGCAACCGGTTCTTATGTATTTTTAGCCGCTGAACTCAAATAAATTGTCCATTTTCTCCCAGCACGTCAGGTTTACGAGATATTTGCATAAACGTGTGTTGAGCGAGGTATCTTTACATTTGTTGATCCTGTGGCCACATTAAGTGTCCTATTCCAACAAAATAGGACTTTTCTGCAATTCATTGGACTATTTTTGAAATAATTGATAAGTTAATTAAAAATATAAATTAACTGGAACATTTGGCGTGTCCAACAATGAAATGACTAACGAGAAATGCGACTACCTTTTCTCAAAATGCTCTTTTTTGACGTCTCAAGTGCCCATGTGTCCGTGTGTGGCCCAGCGGTTAGTGTGCTGGACTGCTGGGCGGGAGGTCGTGGGTTCGATCCCGCCTCGGAACATATAATAAAAAAAGTTTTTTCTTTCTTTAGAAAAATATCTTATGCAAATTCGGTCACCTTCACCAGCTATTGGCGCCATCCGTGAAGTAACTAGCCATGAAATAGCTTCTCAAACTTTGCCGTTCGGATCGTCGTTAAGCTGTGGGTCCCTTGCTCTTGTGCGAAAAATTATAAAAGAAATAATGGTGTCATTAGTTTTTAGCGAACAGTTCATTTAGTTTTGGTGTTTGTTGCAAACTGTCTTCGGCAAAATTGGAGCTGATAGTCCGCTGAAAAAATTTCGAAAAAAATCTGTTTTCCGGGAGTTTTTCTTTAAAAACTTTTTGAAAAATCTAATTTTTTTACTTGAAAAACAAAAACAAAACAAAATTTATAAAATAAAAAAATTATTTTAAAATAAAAATAAAATATTTATGCTAATATGATCTCAACTTGTTCAAAATTGTGTTAGCTTGTTAAAATATATTAGACAGAAATACACACTTTTGGGGCCATTTTAGAGGGTGGACCACCCTGTGTCCACTTAAAAATTGGAGTTTAATTTTGCTATAAAAAAAACGGCTCGATATTTTTCAAAGGTGGAACATTTATTGAAAAGGTCATCGAGCGCACCGGACGAGTGCGTACACGGGTTGGTTTATCCAACCACATTCCAGTTTCACCAACTCGATTAACGAATCCACAAATATAGTTTTTTTGTTAATTTTTTTTTTACATTTCGCACAGTTTGAGTCGAGGACTCACCACTTTGGAAATATGTTTTTAATATTTCTCAACTTTCTTCAAGCGAATAGCGACCCATTTCGTAAATGTCAAAGTTTTTACTAAATATTAGTTGCTTTCCGAATGACATTTGCCACGTTTTCTAAAGTTCAAATTACTGAATAGTTTAAATTCGAAACACTCTATGGACCACCCTTTATGAAGTGTTCGCATTGTAAAACCTTGTTTAAATAGTCCTTTAAAACCTTCATCTTTTTTCAAAAAGGTATAAAAATTCTGATTTTTTGAAAGTTATGCTGCAGAAAAAGTAAAACAAATACGATTTTTTCAAATTAGTTGTTAAGGCCGCTAATTTTGATTTCAAAAAATTTTTTGTTTTTTTTATATATTAAAAATTTACAAAAGGATTTTTCCAATAACGAAATACTTTAGAAGGTAACCTTTTTTCAACCATGTCTTCCACAAATACAAGTAATTTTCACATTACCAAACTTTAAACATTCATCTCACACGTTTCCAAAATGGGTTACCATCGATGCTCATCTTTTTGGGAAGAGCCTACTTTGGCAAAATCATCCGAGAACTTTTTAACAGCTCCTAACGCATTCAAAACTCACGACATCACATTTTTATTTTGTATTTTTTATAATAAATTATTCAACCAAATACAAAAAAAAAGAAATACAAAATCTTTTCCCGTATTTTTAAAAAAACATGTAAAATTTTGAAAAATTTTTTTTGAAAATTTTTTTTTCTTCTTCTTCAGCGGACACTCAGCTATAACTTTTCCCAAGACAGCTATGACTTAAACTGAATGAGCTGTTCGCACAAAACTAATGACACCATTTTTTGGTTGTCACGCCCAATTTCAAAAACTTTGAGGGTCAAAAAAAAAATGCTACCAATCTAGCCAAACGCTGATAGGGATTTACTCAGTTCGGGTAGCCCTATCGCATAGTGTAGCTTTGTAGTTTTTTGACTGTTGTACTGTGTTGTTGGTGATTCAAACTTTACTGAGCTTTTAGGTCGCTTTAACTTCTCTGTTCCTTCTAGGCCAACTAGGAACTATGTACCTTTAATCCTGCCTAGATGCACAATTGACTATGCCCAGCACAATCGTTTTCGAGTCTTAGGCCCATACGGACATCCGAAGTTCGTAATTTAGCTAACTTTCCCCTATCTTTCGCGCGTGGAACGAAGAGTAGTGTTACCGACTTAAAAAATTAAGCCAACAATTTCAGTATTTGGTATTTTTAATTTAGTTGGCGGTAGGTCACACTGATCGATCATCTGTATTTTGTTTTAATGCCAAGTTGATTTTTTGTAGATGCTCGGCCACTTCTCCTCAAGCCTTGTTCACAAAATTTAAGTCCGAATGCTTGGGTGGAAAAGATCACAAATGACATTTCGCTTTTTCACCGCCAAAATTAAAGACATTTTTTCGTCATGAAAAATAATTCAAAACAACTATTTCGCTCTTGTTTTTCTGCATGTTTTTTATATGTATTTTTTCAAATTAAAAGTAGCTGAAAGACTTTACTGGTCGGTACAGGTAAAGTGTTTTTTTTCGTGTGTTTTCTCTGTGGGTTCTCTCCTCCTCCAAAATAATTTCCCCCACCTTTTTTTTTTTTTTTCCCTTTTTCTTTTTTTTTTTTTTTTTTTTATTTCCCCGTACTGAAAAGTTCAAGAGGCGAAGTTGTAACTTTTCTTCCTCCTTGTTGAAACTTCTCGCACTTCTGATGTCCTATGGGGCTTTATGTCCAAATTACGAAGCTTGCCGAACTGGCGGAGTAAAGTATCCCCTGTCGGGTCAGAGGTTTTCCGGTTGCTATTTAATTTAAACTTTTACAAAAATGCTTTTTTTTTTTTTATACCATTGGAGAGGGTATATTAAAATTGTCCGGATGTTTGTAACGCATAGAAGCCACATAAGTATATATACTCTTAATCAGTATGACGAGCTGAGTTGATATAGCCATGTCCGTCTGTCCGTCCGTCCGTCTGTCCGTCTGTTTATATGCTAGCTCCTCCGTCATTTATAAAGCCATCTTAACCAAACTTTGCACGAAGTATTTTAGTACAAATACGCTGCACATTTGTCGGAACTGGCTGGATCGGATGACTTAAGCATATAGCTGTGATAGGAACGATTGGTCCAAAAAATAGTTCTAGTGAGAAAAACTTTTTGTTTTTAATGGTAGTGTCTTTGTTCTTTCCAGTTATAAATATTATCTGTTTCAACACAATATTTGAGAGTTTGATCAAAATCGTATGAAAAATATAGTTTATCGCAGGCATATTTCGTGCACGGGTATATAAACTTCGGTCGAGCCGAAGTTAGCTTTTCTCAACTTTTTTTAATTTTTAAATCCGGGATTTTAGCCAAGTGTTGGATCCATAAATTCTTCATTTTTCGTTTCCGCTATATCTTAGAAGCAAACCCTGTTGGGTTGTGTAATTGTACTTATTTTGGTAATTCAGATTACAAAGTCGCAAAGCATAACTTTAAACTCACACCTAATTAACACCAATATTATTTCCCAGATTTGATCATATTAGCGATATTATAAAGCGAGTCATTGATGAACGTCCACCGAATGTAATCGATTTTTTTGAGGAATTTAGCAGAAATGTGCGCGAGCAAAAGTTTCACCTGCCAGAGCGCTTTCCCCCCAATGGTGTCTTTGATGAAACTCGCATGTTCCGCATTGCTAAGAAAATTCTGCTTTCAATGAAGGTTCGTATCACCCGAAAAGGCTCAACCTCACTTATTTTTTTTTTTTTTTTGAATTCTTATTTTATAGTTGCCCTATAATGTTGAAGGGGACGATTTGGGTGGTGCAGAAGACTTATCTGGAGAGGACAAGTCAAACCTTCACGAAGACCTGCGAATAGTTATCGATGATTCGATGCGTTTGTTTATTACATTCAACGAACGCGTTCAGCAGCTCCAGTTCTATTGGAATCAATGTGGATTTAGCATAAGCAATGACGACATGTTCCAATTGGCTAGCGCTATGAACCGCTTACAGACACACCCATCCATAATGCAGTGTCGCTTTTGGGGCTGTATAAATGGCTTAAAAAGTTCATACTATATTATCGAAGCCTCACTAACTCGTGAGGAAATAGCATCTCGCTTAGTGATGATGGAACAGGAGATGAGGGAAAAACAACTTCCAGTGAAAATGAGAAAGAATAAGGAAACGAAACCCCTACCGCCGCATATTGGTCCTGAGCTTACTCCTGGGATTTATGGCTGGGAAAATTATCCAGCGGAAGAACTAGAAAATATGAAGCCAACTGCCGTGCCTGTTCCTCTAGTTGAAGAAGTTGAATTTTACGATATACCGCCAGAGTATATTGGACTGGGTTGCAATCGATATTCATACTTTGTGGTGAACAACTTACACGACGATTGGATTGAGCTACCCATAGTGACACCACGCCAAATTGTGGTGTCCCGGCAGATTAAGAAATTCTTCACTGGAGATCTAGAAGCAGATGTGATGTCATATCCTTGTTTTCCTGGCAAGGAAAAACATTACCTACGCGCCATGATTGCTCGCATCACTGCCGGTACTTACATTGCACCCCAGGGATATTATAGGAGAATGACAAAAAGAGAAAAAAGAATCTTCGAAGGTAACGAGTTTGATGAGGAAGAAGAGGAAGAGGAGGAAGAGGATTTTAATGAAGGAGAAGAAGACAATCTAGATGGTAAGTTTAAGGCCCACACAAGTTTTCGCCTCCAGAAACCTCAAAAGAATCTAATTTCAGTCTAGACACTGGCCCGAAACATGTGTTCCCCTTTGGGGGAGCGCTGTAGTCGAGTGCCGTTACTTTAAAATACCCTGAACTCTTGATTTTATGAGTTTTGAATTATTTACTAGCCGAATGAATACGTGCACTCGCACTGAAGAACGCTCAATTTTAAAATGGATTCAAATAACCAAGAAATAAACCAAAAATTATTGCAACCCTGTTTTAATGGGATTCGACCAATAAAAGCATTTCGGTGCTAACCGGCACCTTCCCCACTTGCGTCGAACGGGTTTTTTAAGGCAGTTGGTATTCGGTGGTTTCCAATACATTGTTGGACTGCTGCTACTGCACCTGGCCTCTTCTTCTAGCTCATATTCAGAATCGGAGCTATGCACCTCAGATGCCTGAATCTCTGTCTCCAATTCCATTTCATCTAGCAGGTGCGGCTGCAGTACTAAAGGTATCGCGTAAAAATGATATAAAATGTATCTTATACTAATCATAGCGTCTTGAGCGAGACCGCGCGATAAACCACTGCAACCTTTTTTTAATTGCAATCGCTCAAAAGGTGACAGAGTAAGGGCGGTGCGATATGCGAGTTCGGCTAAAGCGACAGCGTTGCGAGAAAGGCCTCGCTCTCGTTGGCCAACGCTCATATAAATTATTAAACTCTCCGTTAACCCGTTTGACGGTCTCGGCCGGTGCTTCTAATGCCCGCCAGTCGTTTCTGCTCCGTGCGAGCTGGCACCAGTTGTTCACACCAAGCTTGGAAATGTCTTTCCGTACCTGCTCGTCCCATCTCAGTTGTGGTCGTCCCACATTGCCTTGTCCCAATTCTTTCGCTTGTTCATCCATAACATGTAACATGGGTAACATGTCCTAGCCAGCGCAGCAAGTGATACTTCATGCGCTTGACCAGACTAGTGTCCCCATAAAGCTCATACAGTTCATCATTCTTTCGGTTACGAAAATCCTCGCCAACTTTCAAAGGTCCATAAATCCTCCGAAGAATCTTTTGCTCGCAAACGCCAATCGCCGGCTCATCCGCTGATGATGTTGCCCATGCTTCTGCGTCGTATTGCAGGACTGGGATGATAAGGGACTTGTAAAGCGCTATATTTGTTCTTCGAGAGAATGCTCTGCTATTGAACTTCTTATTGAGCCCGTTACAGCATCGGTTTGCAAGAATGAATCTTCGTCGGATTTCAAGGCTGATGTTGTCACTGGTTATCGTCGTTCCGAGGTAGACAAAATCCTCTAAAACTTTAAAGTTGTACTCTCCCATTGTAACACATTGTCCTAGACGCAAGGACCTTGTGTCCGCGGATACTATGTATTTCGTCTTGTCCTTATTTACCGCTAAACCCATTAGTTAGAATCAAGGCGCTTGTTCTTTTGGCATGTGGGCACCGGCGCAGTTTATATTAAATCAGTAGATTAAAGAAGTCACACGATAAGGTATCACCCTGCCTAAAACCTCTTTTGGTATCAAAAGGCTTGGAGAGGTTCGTTCCTATTTTACGGAGCTTTCAGTGCCCCTCAACGTCATCATGCAAAGCTGAACGTACTTTGCTGTTATACCAAAGATAGACAGGGCTTCAGAAAACCTTCACCTTATTGGTGAGTCGAAGACGGCTTTGTAATCGATAAAAAAAATGGTGAGTTTCGATGCTTATCTCATAGGTCTTCTCCAGGATTTGTCGTAATGTGAATATCTTGTCTGTGGTAGATTTACCACGCCTAAAGCCACACTGACATGGTTTAGTCAGCGTGCTTATAAGCGGCTTTAGACGTTAACAAATAATATGAGATGGAAAGGAGACTGATCCCACTGTAGTTGGCGCAAACTGCAGGGTCTCCTTTTTTAAAGATTGGGCAAAGAACACTTGGTGCATGTACCTTACCAATTCTTCGCCTCCTGCTTCGAGTCTCACATGCCGAATAACATCTCGAATTTCTCGTGCATGCGCCTCCTCTGTTCTTTTCTCCCGCTATCGCTCCTTAACAGACCGCGTTGCTCCCGACTGCAGAGTTCATTTGTAGGCAGCGTCATTCTTTGCAGTAGCGCGGGGTCACTCCTCATCGCACCAAGACTGCTTTCGAGGGGAATCGGAGAGTATCTCCTTGGCATCCACACTCATGGAGCGATTCCACGATTCCACTGTTTGCATATATCGGAAGGGAATGGCGAGTTTTTCACTGAGCAGTTGGGTGAGTTTAGCTGTGTAGGTTTCAGGCTCAACGCTCGGATAGTTGTTCCAGGCGCTCATAGAATTCGTTTTTTGTCGAGGCATCCTTGTCTTTTGTTAGCGCGTGTGCACAGACTGGGCGCGGCTAGTCGCTAGTCAACTGGTGAGAAGCTGATGACAGTGCGTCGAAGTCTGTCAGGTACAGGGAAATACAAACGTCGAGTTCAACCGATTTGGTCACGGTGGACCTTACTGTGCAAATACTAATGTTTATGTATGGCTCTTATTTCAGATAACGACGTAATGCTGCTCAAGAATGAAAAATATGAAATAGAACCATTAGGCTCTTTGGCCACTACAGTTGCTTGGGTTCATGTTAGATCAAATATTTTAAATCAAGGACGAGTTGTATGGTTTGATGAGGAGAAAGCCCGAAAGGAAAGGGAGAAGGCTCTGGCTCTTTATCTAAAACAGCGTCTTATGGAAGAGTTGGAAGAAGAATTGGAGGAAGAAGAAGAAGAAGAAGAGGAGGAGGAGGGTGATGAGGAAGGCTTGATAGAAGGCTTCATTCAACCAGAAACTGGCCCTAGTATTTTATCATCGTGCGCTAGTGACAGAACTGAAGAAACTAACATACCATGGTTGGTGCGCCTAACTAGCAAGTATACTAACCAAAAAGAGCGGCTGCTAATTATGCAGTCAAACGTGTGGCCCGGCGCCTTCACCTTTATTTTTGAACAAACTTGCGAATCGATCTATTTGGGCTGGGGTCATAAATACTTTGCTCGTAATATGCCATTCAAGCATCTTCCGCCTGTAAAAGAGGAATATCTCCATGGACCAGAGGACTTCATTGAAGCTAGCGATCCCAGTGTAGAAGAAGAAGCCGCTTATCAAGCATGGCTGATAAGTAAGCAAAAGAAGGATATAGATGTAGGTGAAGAAGACGATTTTGAAGGCGATGATTATGATGATCAGTATGACAACGAAGACGATGACTAAACGTGTTCGTGATCAATTCAGAAGTTAAGCTCCTTACCAATTTTATTGAGCAATAAATTGAAATTTTAAGTTCTTGCAATTTCGCGTTGTCTTGGTTAGTATATCGTAAAAAATCAGTAGGTCGATGGTGATCATACCCGCTACCACAAGTGCTGCTCCGTGGGTTAACGTGCGATATGAAGAAGCCATTTACAACGCGCATAAACGTTCAGTTGATTCTGCTTATGCTCTGTTGGAGTGTGTTTTTATGGAACCTGCCCACACTGGTGCTGCATATAGAAAGATTGATGTGACCACACCAACAAGAAGCCTTATCGTACTCTACTTGGGTCCGTCAGCCATGATGCGCCCCAACGTCACGCTCGCAGAAGCATCCTTTTTGTTTGTATAATGCATGTGCGCGCTATCACGCCCAAGTATTTGGGGTATGGACTCTATGCTGGTAGTTTTGACTGGTAGTTTTGACTGCTACTAATTAGCACGGCCTCCGTCTTGTGTTCAGCGAGTCGGAGTTCATTTTGGGTCATACACTAATACACAATACTGATAGCTTCGTTAGTTGCTCGTTGGACTTCACTTATGAGCTTCGCCACCACTATCAGTGCCTCATCATCTGCAAATCCTTCAGAGGTGCATCCATTTGGCAGCTGGATTCGGAGGACATCGACAGTAGGGGACCAAGTACATAGCCTTGAGGGACTCCTCCTGTGATCCGCTTCTGCTTTGGTGCAGCGGTGGTGTCAGTCTGGCCTTTTAGTACAAATACGCTGCACATTTGTCGAAACTATCCGTATCCGACGAATATAGCATACAGCTGCTATTCGAATGATCGGTTGAAAAACTAGATTTAATGAGGGGAACTTTTTTGTTTTCAATGCTATAGCTCCCAGACTAGCTACCACACAATTCTGTCAAGTTTGATTCAAGTCGGATGGCTCTAGCCAATAGCTGCCATAGAAACGATCGGCCGAAAATGTAGTTCCAGTGAGGAAAACTTTTTTGTTTTCAATGGTAGTGTCTATATACTTTCCAGCTATGAATATTTTCGGTTTCTACACAGTTTTGGAGAGTTTGGTCGAAATTGGTTGAATATGTCGTAGCTCCCAAATAACAAACTAGCAAACAAATGGTAAAATTTAGTTATCTTGGTAACTAACAACAACAACAATATTACTTGCTAAATACAACAAATTGAATACGATCGAAGTTACGCTGCAGAATTCGCGGGAGAGACTCGTCGTCAGTGATGGAACAAGCTTCATCTCGAAGACGTGCAATGAATGTCGATAGGTGGCTGCAGCTATCGCGTGAGGGAACTCATCGGGGATGCCACAGCTACTCCCTCCCCAGTGACCAGGTCGGGAGCGAATCTAACCTTACGAGGTCGTTTGTATGTACGTAGCGTCTTTGGTGGTTGTGAGTCGCTTCCAGTTTCTTGTTCCTTCGTCACAAACGCCGGCTTAAGGCGCTCCGTTGAAACAGCTATTTCCTTGCCATCGATTTTAATGACAAAGACTCGATCCGTAGGTCGTTTCACCACCTCGTAGGGCCCAGAATATGGAGGTTCTAATGGTTGTCGTTGGTGCTGGCGATGCTCTACCGTAGACGACGATAGCGGTAAGATCTGTGAGGGTCGGGGCAGGGTTGCTCGACAGGAGCTGCAATTTGTCGCAGAACAACTGTGTCTTGCTGTGAAGATTCGTTGGAGTAGAAGTTATGTCGAGAGTAAGCTCGCGTAGAGGCCGTTGCTTCGATTGGGCGTCGACAAGCAAAGTTCGCCCAAGCAGGATGATTCTCGTAAAGCCGGTAGTTTTCCTCTGGTTGAGGGCTTAGTTGTGCCTCTGGTCGAGGGCTTGGTTGTGAAGTGGCAGAGTCTGTAGAACTGGGTATTATACCCCGATGTAGAGACTTGCGTTGTTTGGTCGATGAGAAGCATTTAAACGAGGTTTGGCCAGGCAATGCGCCCGACGACGAACCCGTCGAATTGTTGTTGATGCTTCACTGGATGCAAGGATGCGCTGATCGTGTTGGTAGCATATGTGGTTATGCTGGAGGAGGCGGCGGCTGCTGTAGTGGGTGCCGCCGTTGTCGAGATCCGAGCAATCATCCGTAGTCCCGTTGTTGGCCACAAGATGATGATGCTGGTGCGATAAAGTCCGTGGTGTGACGCAGTGGCCAGCGATTGCTACTGGGCGCCGATGTAGGACTGAGGGTGTGCAGGTTGCTGCGTTGGGCGTGTCGTGGATAAGGTGTGCACCAATGGGGTACAGAGGACACAGAAGAGTGGCGTTGGTGTTTGAAAAGCATGGAGTTGTTGCTGTTGCAGTTGGCGCTTGCGCCGTTTTGCGTTTGTGTGAACGTACACACATATGTATGTTGGCGTCTGTGTGTCGCCGTTGTCGTGCTCATATGTGTACGTTTCGGTCGAAATTTCACAATTTTTTGAAGAAATTCCATCAGCAAAACATCAGGAATGCAGGATGCGAATGCGCAAGTCCTGGTTGGAGCGCAGCCACCACGGCGATCGCTGGCTGTGAGTGCAGACGCCATGTTTGTATGTGTGTATGCGGGCGTGTTGGCTGCGTGTGTTAGCGTATGTGTCGCTGCTGCATGTGTATGTGCGTGTGTATTTC
Organism: Lordiphosa stackelbergi; assembly: GCA_018904235.1. Taxonomy (NCBI): domain Eukaryota; kingdom Metazoa; phylum Arthropoda; class Insecta; order Diptera; family Drosophilidae; genus Lordiphosa; species Lordiphosa stackelbergi. The sequence continues at coordinate 15,960 of JAEIFU010002116.1, forward strand.
ACAACAATTCGCAAAAACACTGTTTGTACACTTGTTTGAAGAATTCAGTTAAATGTTTTATGCACAGTTCGCTTTTGCGGATTTGAGTTTGTTGTGTTTTGCTAGCTCTGCTCTATTTTTAATTTACAACTTTTTTTAAATATTTCTTTTGTTCGCTGCTAAATTAATTTAATGTTTAATTTGCCCATCATAAAATGTTCCTTCCTATAGAATGACACAAAATGAAATGAAATAGGCGTTGAAACACCCAATTTTTTTTTTATAAAAACCATGCCACATACTTTGGATATAATTAAAAAAAAAACCGCATGCATACATTTTTTCTACAAATTTATAGTAAAGTTCTATAGTTAGTCAACATATATTAGCATTTATAAATATAAATAATTTTGTTTTTTGTTTGATTGCTTAGTGATTGTATCATAACCAAATCCCTGATACAAATTAACTTCAATATTTTCATACACTAATAGAAAATTTCATGCGAAATCTTACACTTACCAGCAATCGGTAACCAATCATAATTTTTGTTCTATTCCCTTTCAGAAATCATGAATATCAAATTTGCCAATCGCAATCACTGCATTCAGTATGTAAAATCACAAATCGGAAATCGAAATTATCTGCTAAACGGGCCCAAGGCTATCGCTATCAAACTTAATATTTATTAGCATGCTTCCATTTAATGCTGCTAAGTTTGATCAAAATCGGATGACTATAGCATATTGGTGCCATATAAACGATTGGTCAGAAAAGTAGTTCTAGCAAGAAAAGCGCTGGGCATCTGCAGATGAGGAGTTCCAGGGTTTCTAAGAATCCAGGTTCCTCACATTTCCTACAAGCGTCCGCTCCGTAACTCCGTAATCGTAGCTTTTCGCGTGAGCGGCTGCTATGCAGTGACCAGCTAATATGCCTATAAGCCGTATGCAGTCTCTTCTTTGGAGATGTAGCATATAGTGCGGAAGTTTTAAGTTTCTTGTCTTGCACATAATTTTAAAGATTCTGCAGCCGGTCGTGTTCTATCTTGGCTTAGTGCGACCCCGGCATTTGCAAGACTGTCCTCCATTTCGTTTCCATCAAGGCCCGGTGGCTGGGAATCCAAGATTTCCAACTTTCTAAAGGGTTCTGAGGGAATCTATAGTGATAGGCCCCAAGTGCTAGTTAGCATCTTCTGGGAAGCATACAGCGCATTGATTGCCTTGCCAGGACAGTATACTATCGATTACTACTCTAAGGTATTATACGTTATTCTTTGGTGTTAGCAGTGTTCCATTTATCGTAGATGGAATCCATTACGGTACTTTTTATCTCTTGGTGAAGAGAATGAGGTTCGTCTTCCCCGCATTGATGCTGAGTCCGGCTTCTGTGGTCCACTTTAATATCTCTTTAAGAGTAGAGTCCACGATTGACTGTGAAGTAGTTCATTGACCACAAGGTTCCAGAGAAGAGGTGACAGGACTCCGCCCTGGGGCGTTCCGCCATGTGTCTCTCTTGTCATGGTTGTGGTGCCCCACTTGGCTTGTACTCTTCTGCAGCTCAGCAGGTTGTATATCCAGGATTGTATTGCAAGTGCTCTTAGGCTTCGCATTTTTGGTTCTGTGGTGAGGTTGTTAAATGCACGTGACTGCATTTCTTCGCTTTGGGCAGGAAGACAACGCGTGCTGTCCTCTAGGCCACAGGTACATAGCTACACCCCAAGCATGCTGCAAAAATGGATTGTAGTGCATTTGATCGTCTCTATCATGGCTGGAAATATTCCATCCAGTTCTGGGGTCCTGTAACTCGGCAAAAAGTCGATCGCCCATCGGATTTTCTCTGGAGTAATGATGTTGTCTGGGATGTTAATTTGTTGCGTGTGTAGGTCATGAGACGTACATGGCTCAGTGACTACAGTACAGCCTGGAAAATGCGTATCAGGAAGAACGCATGTCCAGTGACCGTCGTTCGTTTTCAGCTCACTCTGCATGGGTGGCTGTTTCGACAGCAGTTTTCTGAGTCTAGCTGTTTCAGAGACTTTCTCTATGCTGGAGCAAAAGGTTCTCCATGAGTTTTGCTTTGCCCTTCGTACTTCTCTTTTGAAGATGTGAGTTTGCATGAGGTTTTGTATGCTTCGGTTAAATTGGACGTGAGCGTCTTCACGGACATCTCAATGTCGCCTACCGAGCAGATGCTCGCTGGCGCAGGTAATTTTGATTCTACCGTTTTAAAGTACTTCAGTCGGTGTTCCAGGGGTTTCTGTAGGCGTTTCTAGTTTAGTTATGCCTGACCATTGCGTTTCAACTTGCAGTGGTAACCGGGGCAGTCACATCTAAGCCCAGCCATGCCGAATAGGCTGGATACTGCACTTCATGCTGTGGGCGTGGACTCCGCTTCGTAGTCAACCTTCTCCTTGGGTTTTGAGATTATCTTGTTCTTGAGAGTCTCGCGCGCAGCCAGGAAAAAGTCTTCCTCAGTGCAAGAGACAGTTAGTTCGCTTTCAAATTAAAGCGACATATTTATTATAATTTAAGGGTTTTTATTAAACTGGGCAAAAAAGTCCGACGAGATGTGGGCAGTATGTATGAATTTAATGTGGACATAAGGCCCATAACATTTTTATACCCTTGGAGAGGGTATTTTGAAATTGTCCGGATGTTTGTAACGCTTCTGTCAGAAAATTGTCAGCTGTTCGCTCTCATTTACGCTCTCTAGATACTTTTTGGTCAGCTGTTCGCTCTCTCTGTTGTCCGCCACCAGGTTTCCACGACACTTTGAGATCTGGCACTATCGTTTAGCACCAGCAATGGAGAGGCAGCGCAACGTTCTCTCAATTCTAGCCCATGATGGTGCTAAACGTAGTGCCAAAAACCACAGATACCAGGGACAACAACAAGACCGACCCCCCCCAACCTTTCCAGCCCGTCGTCGCGGAAGCAGCCAGTTGTCAAGTTGTACGTCGTCTAAATTCGTTTTCTTTTCATTGACTCCTTATATATTATAAAGAGAGTGCCGACGACGACTGAGCGAAATAGTTTGAAATGAGATTTTCCGAAGTTGGAAAATTTGACCCAACGTCGGAAAATTCGGAAATCGATGAAAAACTATTTTTCATCCGATTGGCTTCAAGTTCGGTTGTAAGGTCAAAAGAGAATTCATTTGTGTTTTCAATTCCGATGTTTGAAATAACGCCGGGATGCCCACTGGGAATTGAATGGGATGTGGGTGGAATGTGAGTGGGATGTGGGTGGTTAGTTGCTTTGGAAGTGGGTGGTAAGTGGTTGTTAAGTGGGTGGAATGTAGGTGGGAAGTGTATGGGATGTGGGCAGGAAGTGGGAGGGATGTGCGTGGGATGTGGGCGGGAAGTGTTTTCAATGCTATTGCTCCCAAACATCGTATTTATAAGTTTTCTATGCTTTCACATAACTCCATCAAGATTTATGGAAATCTGACCAGCGCCAACTATATAGGTTTGAAAAAAAGTTTTAGTAAGTAAAACTTTTTTGTTTTTAATGCTATCGCTCCCAAACTGGTTATTGATCAATATTATATGCTATCACACTATTCTGCTAAGTTGAATAAGAATCGGATGACTATAGCATACAGGTGCCATAGGAACGATAGGTCGAAAAAGTAGTTGTAGAGAAAAAATGTTTTTTGTTTTCAATGGTAGCGTCTTTATACTCTCCAGTTATGAATATTATGTGTTGCCACACAATGTTAGAGATTTTGATCAAAATTGGATGAATACGTCGTATAGCTATCATAGAACAAACAGGCAGGCATTTATCATGCTCGTAGGGTATATAAACTTCGGTCAAGCCGAAGTTAGCTTCCCTCTATTTTTAAATTTATTTTCGCTGCATACTACAATTAATTTAGACATGGGCCTTTTGTCCGTGGGCGTTTTGTCATGCCACCCTCACCGTCCAATAGTACGAAAACTAGAGCAGGGAAAACATTGATGATCGCAACCTCCGGTGTTTCCGATGGTTGACAAACATCAATGTCTTCGAAATTTTGGAAAAAAAAATCGATTTAAAACATCGATGTTTCTGATAGTAATACTGCATTTAAATTAACAAATAATATTTGTATTTTTCAAATTATTTTGACATTTTTAAGCTTATTGACTGTGGTAGATTTTAAAGAGCATCTGCGGTCAGAGATGAGTTGTCCTGCTTTTCTGAACATGCGCTATGATTCGCAGGACGTAGCAAGCACACACAGAATTCGTTTCGTAGTTTTTTTAGGACTATATTTTATTTGAATTTTTGTCCAGTAAGTTGACGTGTTATCTCTGGCGAATTTCATCCGGCCTTCTTAATGGCGGTCCAGTAACCTTGCTGCCTCCTTTCATTTTTGCCGCACTATGTTTTCAGATTGTTTTAAAGCCAGTGCAAAGGCCCAGCGCTTACCCATTAGCGGTCTTTATTGAACTACTTGCAGTACTCACTAGTCGGCGCTGGTCACGCTGATTTCTCTTCGTCTTACGTCCTCCGGTTTTTTCCCATATTCATGACTAAAAAGTTCTACGATTTTCAATCAAAAAGGTCACTAAAACAATCACTTTGTCATATTCATTTTGGTTTTTTCAAAAATTTCGCACAGCTTTGTCGGAGAGAACAATTTTTACAGCAATTTAATGCCTTTTGGCCTTTCTCGATATCTGACAGCACTAGCCCACTTGGGGCCAAGTGTGCGCAAATAAAATCAAAAGTGTGCGGCCAAAATTATACTGCTCACACAAAACGAAAATGAAACATATCGGTTACTTTTGTATTGAGAGTGTTGATGATTTTTATCTATTCTCCCCCATTTTTAACGCTCTTTCAAACGTTAATCGCAAAGTTTTTCTAGCTCCACTGTTTCTATCCGTACACTGAAAAACAAGCTGCAGTCATAATTTTGCTTCAGAGTTTAGTCGCTTTATTATTTGTGGATTATTACTGCGCTTAAAATCAAAGAACGCTTGTAGAAGTACTTCTACGATCAGAAAAATTTATTTTTTTTTAATAAATTTTGTATTCTTCGGTTCAAATTCGGGTTTGGCCTGAAAAAATAACTTCGCTTCTGGTTCCATTTCGACTCTTCAAAAATCCCGGAGACTTCGACTCCAGAGGGTTTCGGCTACCAACCGGTTTGCAGCTCTGATCAAGATCGCTCTGTCTGCAGGGGCTGAGTCTTGATGACGGTGTTTAACAACTGCATAGCATCCAGTGTTTTTTTATCTGACTACCTCCTGTCGTTTTCAAGATTGTGCGCAGCTCCAATGTTCAGAATTTTCGACTAAAAAAAAGTGCGCTCCCATTTTTCAACTGCGTTTCGTCTTCGTTTTTCTGCTTATTGGCTCTTTTATAGCACCCGCAGTATAGCATAGAAAAATCTAACTTTATTCGTTGGTTTGTTACTATGACAGTAGAACGAGAGCCTCAATTATCGGACAGATGTCACTCGACCAAACCAAAGCCATGGATCACTTATTCTGTGAGACTTTAATGTTTTAATATATGCAAATAAGGTACATATTGTAATTAAAAATTAATCACATTGAATATATAAATATATTATACAGAATGTTTATGTACAATTAAAACGATTTAAGTGAAAACCAAACTAAGCTTAACTGCAATCACACTTTTATTTGAAATATCCTAAAGATTATATTAAATTAAATTACTATAACGTGAAGTTTTTACATCGCAAGCTTTTGTGTATTTGTTATACGTAGTACGTACTATGTATATTTGTTAGGTTGGTGGCATATGATCTTGGCATACTGTCCCAAACAATTTGAACATACCTATGTACAATGTACATACATATGTGGTGTAATTGTCTTTAATTGCTGCACCGGACGAATAGTTGATTAATTCAACGGAATTATTATTTTAATTAGATTCTCACGGTGCGGGGGTTTCCTGAATCTTAGCAGTGGCATTTGGTGCGGCCTTCAAAGGTTCCTGTTCGTGAAAACTCACTTCCGCCTGCAATAACATCGCAAACATTATAATTGTTTTTGTTTTAATTATAGTTAATCGTTTTACCTTGGTTATGGGTAATATTTCATCATTATCTTCGACTAGTTTTGGAGCCACTTGCTTCCGGCATAAATTTTTCAGCTCATCAATTGAAGTAGAAAAGCCAGTACTCATACTTTTGGATAGAGCAACCTGTGTAACAAATGATTAAAATAGTAAAAAGTGGATTTTGAATATACAGATTAAAGTGCTAAGTCGAACCTATGATTCTATTTACGTCGGAAGAATGCGCTTCAAAACTGAATTTAAAAACAAGTATTTGAACAATTGGAATTCGTATCTAGTAGAGTACATTAAAATGCATTGTGAAATGCTACTTGTGACTACCAATTAAAGTTGTGCGCTTTGTTATATAAAAGTTCTGAGGAGGTAGTAAGAAAGTCGGTTAAGACCGCCTGTAATTTATTCGGTACCTGCGAAAGTATGCTCAGTATGTATTTGGCTGCTGCTGTTGTTTCAAGAACGGATTTAAGCCAGTTTGAACCAGATTGATTACACAGTGTTACAAAAAAAAAAAAAATCTGCACATACTTTTCACGAGACCCAGTACATATTGTGGGGCTAGTCGAGTATAGCATTTCCTCATACTTGGTTTTCTCCTAACACCCCCAAAATCTGAAGTTATGGTCCAAAAACCGCTTTTTGCTTTTGTACCTCACTTAAATAGATATAACTCGCGAATGGACCGTCCGATTGTTCATATCCTTATCAATTCCGGTAGTGACGAGAGGAATCTAATACATTTTAATCAATGGTTTGACTAATTTAACGCGATGGCTGAGAAATGCGGCTTACAGATCTGGCATTTTCCTTTTTTTTTGAGAAATTTGTACTTTGACCATCACTGGTTTTACTATTTTATTATATGCGATTTTTTCTTAAAATTTGTTATAAAAGCCCATTTAATTCTCCGTTGAACGGTTGTTGTCCCAATGAATTTGGATACCGTTTGACGAAGTTATGCGCGCATTTCTAAGTACACCTCGACAATCTAGTATTTTTTTTTAGTATGCCAACATATTTTTGACAACCTTAACATAGGTGCCCCCTATAAGTATGCTCTGTTTTCTTTGGCTCCAGATTCAAAAAATATTTTTAAATTCTTATATAAATATAAATTTTCATGTTTCACAATTTTTGGGCCAATAAATATGAGAAAGGTGAATCGCTAGCATGGATCAATTTTTGACTGTCATATGCGACACTAACTCGCTTATGGTTTCATCAAAATAATTTTAAATTTTAATTTCATGTACAAGAGTATCTAACTCTGACTGGTGCATTTTGTAGAGTCTGCAGATGTGTTCTCCAACTTAAGCCAACTCTAAATGTTAACTGTGGGCTGTAAGGGTCTTCAAGGGTCTTCGGTGCCAAAGGCAAACGCCAGAAAGAATATATATTCTTGATCAGCACTAAGGGCCGAGTCGAAATAGTCATGTCCTTCTATCCACATGACCAGCGGTCTGTCTGTCAAAGACGGTAAGAGCTAGAGGTTTGCGACGCTTAGAAGGCATCATCTCCGACCACATAAAGTATATATGTATGTTCTTGACCAGCATGACGAGCTGAGTCAATTAAGCCTGTCCGTCTGTCTGATTCTACGCGAACTTATAACTTAGAGCGCTCGTCACAAAAGCTGCCATAGAAATGATCGTCCGGAAAAATGGATTTTTCTATATATGCCCTCTTTAAACTCTGTACGTAAAACAAAAAACACGAATTAAAAATTGGATTTATTTTGATTCTGTTTTTTTTCATTTTTAATTTGTACGACAGAATGGAAGTGCCCTTTATATATTATCCCAATCAGTGATATGATATTTTCTATCACTATTGGTAGTGCCCGAATTAATGGATCTTAAACCCTTTCACCACCGCATTTAAGTGGGTGGACTAAAAAAATATTTTAATATTATAGTTTTTGCCGTATTGCCACAAAGGTTAACTGATATTAATTTCAAAGAACTAGGTTTCCTAGATCGTCCTTATGACAAGAATAAATAGTTTTAGCTTACAAAGTAGTTTGTATACCCTTGCAAATGCAAAGAGCATTATAATTTAGATTCAAATTAAAAACTAAAATATATTTTTGTTACCGAACCCTTTTAAATATGTTCCTGCTCCGGTACAGATTCGAATTCGGGCGTAAAAAATCATTTTTAACGGTTCAGCTTCGTTTGGGTATTCAAAAAAACCTGGAGAGTCCTCTGGAACTATTGGATTCTAAACTGGTTTGCAACAAAAAATACAAAAATGCTAGTTGAATGATTTCCCTATCTGTTGTATGGGATCTGCATTATGTTTGATGGTGAACCATAGACACACACAGATATAGCTTTATTAACTTTTAGCACTCCGGCGAGTCCCTTTTTTTCTGTGTAAGTAAAAGTAAGTAAAAAGGTCAATTCAAAAAGAAATTTAGCACTTGACACCGCTGCGAGAAGGCGAGGGCGGAGAAAATAAGCCGGTAACCAAATTGCCAATCCACACAATCGGCTATGAGATTTCCCGACAGGAGAGCAACTAACTGTAAATCTCGACCGGATTCTGTTGGAGTATGAAGCGACTTAGCTTGGGTGTTGTATGTACACTGCCATAGACTGCCATATCGATTTGACTAACTGTCTTTTGCGGCTACCAATCGAAGCTAAGTGCAACCAATTCTCAACAATTTTTGCAATAATTACTACATAATGCGTATTTTCGATTTCATTTCTTCGGAGGTGGACAACCCCAAATCACCTCTTCGCCCAGTCTTGAATAAAGTGAGATATCGAGGGAATGTGCCTGGACGTTGGAAGTAGTAATGGAAAGACAATTTTCAAAGTCGAATTATAGGTTACGTAGGGCGAAATAAACTTCGTGTCAGTGGCCGAACACTCTCACGCGACGTCGAATTGAGCAAAACTCATGTTTTGCCGGCCTCTAGGTATAGTCTTTCTAACCATACTGTTTCCAGCACCCACAAACAAATTACTAATAAGTTGATTCTATCATTTTGGAAAAACTGATAAAGTATTAAAATAAATGGCCAACCAATTTGATGATTACCTCTTTCTCAACTTTTTCCAGAGATTCCTCAAAGTTGACTATTTTCTGTTTATACTGATTCAAGGTGGCCACATGGGATGTGATGTTTTCTGAACGATCCAAAAGATCATCCAATTTTATCTGCAGAATGTTTAATGTTAATCATTGAAAAATATTGGCAGTTTCGTCATTAATGCTTACTTTATGCAACGATATTTCCTCACGAAGCATTTTCGTTGTCTGACTGAGAGTGTTATTGACGTCTTTGAGATCGTTTTCTAACATCTTAAAGGAACTCCTAAACGTCTGATTCAAAGTGTTGACATCGTCCGTCAAATTATTTGGTAATAGATTGGAGGCTTGAAGCACAGGCAGCAGTGTTAGATTAGCCTGAAATTATTCATGTTCGTAAATAATCGTGTGCTTTAATTGGAAAATGAATTTTAATGCTTACCTTAATTGCTTCCGTTTCCATTTGAATACTTTTTTGAACTTCGATATATCGATTGTAATGTTCCTTTATTCCTTCTATATCGGTAGCGACGGCCTCTATTTTGGCTCCAAAATCGGCCACCATTTTTTCGTCCTTACCATGGTTTCTTTGGGCGATCACGGTTGCCTCAAAAGTACTGAAGTTGCCGCGTAATCCATCCACAGTCTTTTGCAGCTCCTTAATTTGTGAAATAACCGCCGTTTGATTTTTTAATAGGAATGACGAGGTTTCGTGCCACTTTTGGAGAGTGTCTGGAAAGTTTTTACTCATCGCAGATACTGTAAAGATTTACGTGAATTCATTGCAATGGGAGCATTTTACTGATATTTACCTTCTTCAATTTTTTGGCGATAGTCGGAAATCTGTTGCCGTAAATCAAAGTAGAGCCAGTAGAGAAAAGCTAATACTAAAACGCTGCCAATTCCCACGAGCAGGGGTCCGCACATTCGAAAGTAAACGTTCTTTCGATGGCTTCGACGGGTGGAGCCGGATACATTTGTCTGAAAAAATAATTGATAAGTAAATAATTTATTGAGCTTACGCTCGAATTACATATGTGTGTGTTGAAAGAATATTGTTGTTAGCCAATCGCAGATTTCACTAAATTGTAGAGCTACGTTATCTTGATTTAAAAAACATCGTACAAACGTAAGAGAACTTTTACACACACATACGTACATGTGTACACATGAGACGAAGATAAAGCTTAAAAACAGTCATATGAACGTATCTACACACACACAGGCATGTACTTACATACATATATAAAACCTTACCCATGCGTAATCCTCAGGGTCATCCGTGGAAACGGATAGCAATTTGTCCTGCGAGTGCGTTGTTCCGTTTACAGTCCTACGCGCGTTCGTCGTACTCCTTTTGGCCGAATGTGCTATCAGGGCATCGAGTTCCCTTCTCTTTTTCATTTTCTTTCCCCCGCCTGAGCGTAAAGGTACTTCAATTCGATGATGGCAGTCCATTATATTTCAAGGCGGTTGCTTCAATTCCAATTGATCTCAATAATATGAGGCTTTCCACCATGCTCTGGTAAATACAAGTTCCACATGAAATCTTGCAACAGACACAATCTATACCTGTGCTTATAATAATAATGTTACTTCTGCGCATGGTTAAAACTTACATATACATATTTACATATACGTACGTCTAAAATTAAGGATGGGACTACTCGATATTGCTATCGATAGTATCGCTACACACATCCGCTAGACACAGTTTATGCGCACAGTGTCCCATTTCGACTGATTAGTAAGGAAAATCACAAAAGCACAAACCATATAAAACGGCAGAGCTGCCACAGTATAAAAAAAATCAACACCACAAAACTCCGTTCTTCCGAGTTTTTTAAGCAAAACATCTTTTTGAGTTTTTTAGTCAAAGAAGTTGTCAATAAAATCCGTAACTTTCACACCATTTACTGTATCTACAAAGTGTGAACGACTAGGTTCAATACATAAATATGTTGATCGAAAGTTATTGAGATATACATAAAATATTTTCTCAAAAAAGTGAAAAAAATGTCCAACTTTAAAAATTCTTTAAAATAAATTTTACCACAGAAATATTTTAATATAGTTTTTTGTTATATGGCACCCCAAAGCATCTTTCTCGTTTTTTTTTGTTTTGTCTGGCACTGCCAAATTCTGGACACATTAATCAAAGAAATTATATACTTTAATGCAAATCAAATTTCACAAATTAATTACAAAACTAAGGAAAATTCACATTTTATACAAAACGAAAAAATTCTTCGTTGTGGTATTCCACTCTCGAAAAGTTGCCGGGGAAGTGGAGTTAAGATTAAGCCTGTATATTTTTATCGGCTAAAACCGAAAAGATCCTTAAAAACTATGCTTTGTTTTATATATATTTTAGAAGATATTTACTTTATTAAAAATGTTCCATACAAAAAAAAAGATGCAGTGGAAGCAAATTTTTTATGTTTGTGAATTTTTATTCAAAATCTAATTCAGGCCAGTTGCCGTTTTCGATTTCGATCAGGTCATGCGAAATCAGAATTTTTAAATGTTGCTGGGTTTTTCGGAACTACCGATTGATTCGAGAACTACCGAATTCTTTAATGGTTTTTTTAGAAATCCCAACTCTTTCCAATTCCGATCAATCTTCTACATACCACCCACATCTTACCCACATCCCTCCCACATACCACCCACATCCCTCCCACTTCCCGCCACATTCCACCCACTTCATAACCCTTTACCACCCACCTCCAAAACAACTTACCACCCACTTCCCGCCCACATCCCATCAAAACAAAAACACAAATGAACTCTCATTTTGACCTTACAAACCGAGTTTCAAGTCAATCGGATTAAAAATAGTTATTTTGCATGTAGAATTTTCCGGGCATTTTCACATTTCAAATTATTTCGTATTCAGCCCTCACAAACCGAGTTTCGAGCCAAACGGATGAGAAATAGAGTTTTTTCATGCAGAATTTTCCGGTCATTTTCACTCCTGGGGGCGGATTTTCCGACTTTGAAAAATCACATTTCAAAGAGTTTGAATCCAATCGGATGAAAATTAGTTTTTTTCTAATGCAGAATTTTCCCGGAGTTTTCCGACTGTTGTGTCAAATTTTCCAACATCTTAAAATCTCATTTCAATAATTCATGCAGAATTTTCCTGCCATTTTCCTCTTGGGCGGTTTTTCCAAAATCGGAATTATTGAATTATTTCGCGTACTATGCTTACAAACCAAGTTTCAAGTCAATCGGATGAAAAATAACATATTTTCCGACTTTTCCGGGTGGAATATTCCAGAACACCGTCTTAGTACGCACTTTCACCACTAACAGAAACTCCTGTCCAAATTTCAGCTTTCTATCTCTTACCGTTTAGGCTGTGCGATGGTTGCCAATCAGTGAATCAGTCAGTCAGGACACTCTCTTTTATATTTATAGAGATGTTCCCTGTTCCCTTGCTTATTGGTATATAGAAATTTAAATTTGCAAATTCAAATTGTTCCGGTTATGCAGAATTTACAAAAACTGTAAATTCACAAAATGACCAGCGAACATATGAGAAAACAAAAGAACTGGCAAATCTGTATTCAATAGCTCAAAAAAGGTGTTTGGGCAAATGAAGAACCAAAAATAAAATTTATTAAAAATTTTTAGCAAATTTTTCATAGTTATATTTTGAGATACATTACAAAAATGGCTATAACTTCCTCAAATTTCAAGCTACCGATATGTTCAGGCACGCAATATATTTGGAAAAGATGCGGCTTTTACATATATTTTTTGAGAATTTTTGAGGATTAGGTCTTTTTTGATGGACCAAGTTTTTTGAAAAATCATTTTTTTTTTTTCAAAAAAAGTTAAAGTGCTTTTTAATCCTGAACATTTGGAAAATTTCAAAGCTCTATTTTAAACCGTTTTAGAGTTATTAAAATTTTTATAAATTTACAATATTACACTTTTAAGCTTAGAACTTCCGCAAAAGAGCTCCAAAAAAGCTCAAATTTTGGGGTTAAGCTTCTCTCATAATAAGTTCCCTTTTGGGCCATTTATCATCAAATTCGCAGACATCATGGCAGAAAAAAACTTATATTGTATGGAAACCAACCTTAATTTTATGTCCACACTCGTTTATAAGGCATTTGCTTACATTTTCTTCAATGGGAAAGGCGAAATACTGCCGATACACATTTCATATTGGCCTTGGCATTTTAAGCAATCGTTTAGATTAACTTCCAATTCTTAAACTTATTAATTGCTTTATGCAGTTTCGCAGCAAAAACACGAATATAAGTTTTACAACAAGTAAACGCTGGCCATGTTATGTTAAATCTTCTTTAAAAAGAAACATATCTGCTGCTGTGAATACAGGGATAACAAAGGACTTGGCGGCAGCTACGAAAATTTAAAAAAAATAGCTCAGAACCGATACTGTATTGGTACAATGTTTAGGTTCTAACAAATTTCAAGTTTATCTGACACATATTAGCTATCTAGGTGATGAGAAATAAGCCCTAAGCACTTAATTAATTTAGCATTACCTAAGAGAAGCCGAAAAAACTTTGGAAAAACTTTCCAAATAAAGTTTGAATTGCTTTGTACAAGATTACTAAGTACTTCGCAGTCGGTCACAACTTCATTAAATGGAGTTTTTTTCCTGCTCAACTCCGTCGTACTGGCGTTTTCTCGTTTTCGAACTCTGGTCACACTGGCCAACATATTGATTTTGATATTTTTAATTGTTCATGTAAATTTATCTTTTTTTTGCTGTTCCGCGATATGTATTATGTGCTCGAACTTGAATGCTTAAAGTTTCCCTTCAGTGTCTTTTAACAATTAGTCGCTAAATTACGTACATGTATTATTATGCTAGGTGCGGCATCAGCGGCAGCAGGTGACCTACTTCGATTCGCCATGGCAAAATATAGCTTTACAAACATCAGTCAAAAACATAAAACATTTCCGGCCAACCTTAATACGTACAGCGTGAAGTGCAAATCGGAGTTGTTGGAAGAACAGGAGAATGTCACCCTAATCGTTAACCGTCGCAGTGCGTCAGTGCGGCAGAAGCCAATCAAGACATGGTGGACATGGACGTGGGCCGTGGGCAAATGGCAGAAGAAGCTGGTGCTCTTACTAATACTGATTTGTATGTGTGTTCTCATTGTTTTCGCCAATACAGACCTGCTGTTCCGCGGCAATATATTCCCAGCGTTTCTTTCGAGCAGATTTAGCAAATTGTCACATATCGAAAAGCAGCGGCAGCAGGACGGATATGCAGATGTCGAGCAATCAACGCCCGCGGTGCAGCCAGTGCTGAAGCCAACGCATTACCTACTCAACTATTCTTCTTCCACGCACCTGGATTTATCGCCCGATTTTGCTTCAGACTATAATATATTCGTTATTTACACGAGAGAGAACTACCATCTGCACTTGAAGTTCGATTTGTTTGCACACAGCCTGCTGAAGCATTCAAATGCACAGTTACACCTGCACGTCATCACCGATAAGGACAGCCAAATCTCCGTGCTGGACATTCTGCAGAGGCAAATTCGGCGATTTCGGCGCACGGTCATCTATACGATGTACGACGTGAAGGTGTGCTCCATCATCATACAGGACATTGCTGCCAAGTTGGCTCCATATTTCAGCTCTGCTCCCAACTCTTACTACAGTGATTCGCTCTTCTTTCTTTCTCTCGGCTTGCATCGCATTGCCGACGCGAGCTTGAACAGGGCTATTCTCCTTGATTGTGATATTGTCTTCCGTTCAGATGTTCGATTGTTGTTCGCCGAGTTCGACCGCTTTCTGCCGCATCAACTTTTTGGGCTGGCACCAGAGCTGACACCCGTCTACCGCCATATACTCTACCGATATCGCGTGCGATTCCCAAAGACCAGCTTTGGCAATCCCTATTATCCAATGCAGCGGTCGAAGAATAAAGAAATAGCAGACGCAGATCAAACTATTAGTGCGCATGAGCACCATGGCTATCCTGGCCTAAATTCAGGAGTTGTGCTTCTCCTTCTAAATCGCATCCGAGACTCGAAAACGTACGTGGAGAAACTTACGCAGTCGGAAGTGCACAGACTGGTCGCCAAATACTCCTTTAAGGGGCATCTGGGAGATCAAGACTTTTTCACACTGCTGGGGTACGAATATCCCAACCTAATATTCAGACTAGACTGTATATGGAATAGGCAGCTATGCACTTGGTGGAAGGACCACGGCTACAGTGACATTTTCGATGCATACTTTCGCTGCGAGGGTGTCATAAAAATGTATCATGGCAATTGTAATACACGCATTCCAGAATAATAAAAACATATGCAAAACTAGGCAATTAAATAAAAAAATGTTATCGTCATTCAAATATTCGCTAACCTTCTTTTTTTTGGGAGTTATTTGGAATTTTGATTGTAGTGTTTGGGTCATGGTTCCACTGCTGATGTGAAATAAGCTGAGTTCTATAAGGGCGAACGGGATATGCCCTCTTTGGATTGAACACTGGGGCAAATGTCAAAAATTTTGGCAGATATTAGAACAATGTAGTTACAGACCTGAAACTTGGTACACTTTATGGCCATAGCATATGTGAAGCCTGAGAAAAAATTTAGATCGATCGAACCACGCCCTCTCTGCCGCTCCATACATGCCAATGTCTTTGAATACAATAAATTCTAAAATACCTCCCATAAAGCTTCAATGTAAATATTAATTATTTTAAAAAACAATCTGGTAAATCACCCCAGCCCCCTTACAGCCGTCCCGAACGCCCAAACACATTTACCTTCAGAACCACAAAATATAAACATCATAAATTTTTATACAAGTTTAGTTTATCAATTTCCACATCTAGAAGAGAATATGCAACGATACATTAATGTGTGACCAAGTCATCTTCAGTATCGCCGTCATCCGCAATCAGATAATTATTTAAGGAATTGACATTTGATGGTCTTTAAAGGTAATAGGTAAAGGTAATAACAATAATACAAATTGCAAGGCTTCGTCTGTGGTATAAGGTGCATACTCATCCTCTTGTTCTGATATTCCACGTTTTTTTAATGCGCTTTAAGCGAGAACTCCCTTCATCATAGCATAATCGTGGGCGTACTACATTTTCAAAGAATTCATAAGCAAAGTCATCTGGTTGAAATTGCATTTTCAATCGAGATGCAAGTCAACTTTAATAAACATTAACATAGTCAAAAAATTGTTGTTTTCTTTTTTATCGACTCCTAATTGTTTTTTGTGAGTTTCCTCCTACTTTTCTGCAGCACAAAGTTAGTTAAGGTTACGGTTTGGCGACCATTTAAGCATTTCGCCTCGACTCAAATAAATGTTGTCCGAACAAAGTAATTTTTTGCAAAATGGGTAAAAAACATTAATATCCTCACACTACGTACATATTTAAGAATAATATAGTGTTAATAGTTACGTCAATCCACGTCAATCCAACATACTTTTATTTCTCGGAACACAACAAGTTTTAGGTTAGAATTGCAAAACATCATTTTACAAAAACACATATGTATAAACAAAGACAAATCACGTAAACCAAGGAATGCAAGATAACACTTATAATATGTATACATACCCTTACTTTGTTTTCCATTTTGATTTACTTCATTATTCGACGTTGATTTTATTATATACTCATTTGAAATATGCTCTTATGTGCAAGGCAAACAAAGTAAAAGTTTGTGCAAACGAACAGCTGACTTTCAGGGCTACCTAAATTCGCAGTGCTTCTAATTCAATTGTACCAATACGATTTTTAAATGCCCTGGATAATACTCTATTGGAAAAAATATTTTTTTGCATAACTCTTTAAGAAAAAATTGAATTTCTGCCGAGATTTTTGGCATTTGGTGCAATCCCTAAAGTTTTCTTACAATCGGATGAACGGTATAATTTAGTAAATTTCGTGGTTTTTGAAACATTTTTGGACCATTTTTTAAATCTAGAAACCATGGCGGGCAAGCGCCCAACCGTTCTCCAAAGTTTCATCATAATCGGATGAACGGTTTAGGCAGGCATAAGTGACAGACAGACAAACATTCATTTTTATATATATAGAAAATTTTATTTATACGTATTATAGTTATTTTAATAAATTTTATTATAATAAATTTTATTGTGTAACATTTTAAAATACTTATCAAGAATCTGTCTGTTGTTTCAGGCTGCTCTAAAAATATAAATAATATATAAATATACAATATATTCAATATAACATAGCATTTTTGCAAGGAAGCGATACTGGTTAGTAAAAAATACAAATAAATTTTTGTCTAAAACATATTATAAAGCTTCATTAAGGGTTCCCAGTCTTGGTGGGTTTAATGATAACCAACGTTTTCCCGTGGGAGAAAAGCGCAAGCAATTGTCGCCAGTAGTCCTACAAGTCCATATGTAGATATAGCTTGCAATTTAGATGTCTCCATCAGAACTTGAGCAATAAATGGAGTGATCATAGCACCCAGTCGGGCTAGCACCGAACAACCTGCAACACCAATTGATCGCAGCGGAGCAGGGTAAAGTTCAGGTGTGTAAATATAAATTGATTGAAATATGCCTGAGATTGCTCCTCTGGCAGCGAATAACGTAATTGATGTATAGAAGCGGCTGAAAGAAATAAATTCAAACATTAGGTACTATTATTATTATTGTAAATACAGATAGATATACATATTTAATAAAAACCTAAGTTACATGGCAAACATTTCTGGAGGTTTGAAAATACTAAGTTTCTCACTTGCATGGATGAACATCGTTTCGAAGCCTGAGTAATTTGTTCTCGATGGATATATAAAGAATTTGGTTATTCCATCCAGTCTTAAGAACTTTAAATATTATATATAAAAGAAAAGAAATTCATATTTTAAAGTGTATTGGAAGTGTTTTGAAATAATGTCAAAACTCATATTATCAGGCAGTTCAGGAGCTTAAATGTTAAATAAATGATTGATTTTTCACGCTGAATAAAAATCTAGAAAATGACTAGTTTTGACTAGAAATCAGCTTATTTTGAATTTTATGCGGCTGAGTGAAGCCAGTAAAAAAATATATCTTAGAGCAATGGGAACAAAAGGCGTGCCCACCGATGGTTCAAAGAAATTATTCAATTATCGTATGACAAACTTATAAATCTTTAAATTATGAAAATCATGCAAGGGAATATAAACTTCGGGGCAGCCGATTTTGCCAACACGTCGTACCATTCGTCATAATGCAGAACTTTATTTTGATTTTGAAGCATTAAGCAATAATCACAATATTTAATAAACATAGTGCCGTTTACAAATACGGTCAACGCTTTATAGTGTACTGCCTCGTCAATCGGTCAGGCGTTTTTTTCATGTAAAAATGAAGTACGCATGCTGAACAGAGTGCGATGGAAATAATTTATGTTAAGTAAGCGAGTTCCCTGTGGTCACAGTTCGCTTGGTGGAACGGTACGGTTGTTAACGTTATGTTTACGGTTAGGGTTTTGGGATAAAATATCACTTTACCAGTGGAGTGTGTGTATAATCTTTCCTGCAATATCTGCCCAACAACAGTCAAACGGAAATCATGTTCAATTTTGTTTAGCAAAGCATGCATACGACAAGTAAACAATGATACGGAAAAACAAAACGGTAGCCCCCCCAAAAAAAAAAAAAATTACAAAAAAAAAAAAAAAACAAAACAAAAATATCCATTTTGTGCATGTAAGAATTGCTGCCCTACCTTAATATTTTTTCTACATTGCTCGTCATTTATTTCTGTATCAAAAGAAATCAATTCTCGAAAATTACTGTTTTTGATAAAGGCATTGCGCACTTAAAAAATGTTAGGGTAACAGTAGTGCCCACAAGCAAACTTGTCAATATCACAGCGCAACTTCTCAAGTTACCGGCGCCAAGCTGTCAAGATGACGGCATGCCAGAACAATTTCTCTCACATATACACAGGTACATAACCAGTTTTGGCCAATGTTGGGGAAAAAAAAAAAAAAAAATAAAAAAAATTTTTTAGAATGGAGAGGACAAAAAAATGCGCTTGTGTTGGTGAACAAAAAAAGCGCTCTCCAGACAAGAGATGTTTTACTTGCAATGCAGTGCTCACCGATTCACACAAAAATAACTTCGGCTCGCGATTGCTTAAAAACACGACTGACTTCGGCTCATATGAGCTGTAGGTGGCCGCCTCTGCTTTAAGGCAGAGGCGGCCAAATTGAGAGGACAGAAAATTATACTTGTGTTCGTGAACTTGCAATTAAGTGTTCACCGACTCACACAACTATAAGTTCGGCTCCCGTTTGCTCTGGAAGTCTAACAACAAATATAAGAAAGGTAAAGATTTCGGTTAGCTGCTTTGTCTCTTTCTCGGTCGCTCTCTTTACTTTGTGCCCATAAGCAAAACTGCGCCGAAAAAATGTGTGTCTGTTTCGGTACTGAGAACCGGTCATATTAATAAAGGTTGTAGGGCTACGGTTATAAGAAAATGTTTTTTTTTCGGCTAAGCTTACGGTTTGGATTGCAAATCTAATCTCTGATTGTAACGAGAAGATCCTAACGTTATGATGCACTTACTTGTGTGATCGAATTCATCATTATTATAAAAGTATTCAAAATATCAGTTTCAATGTCAAAGGTCTGTGGTTCCAATCAACCTGATATTATGAGTATTCATATTAGAACCAACAATCTCCCATGTACTGAGTTAATTTGACTCTCACTTTAGTCTCAATTCAATTCAATTCGGTCCCTCATGGATTGAATGTTTGTAACTTTGACCTCTACCAGCATTCATATTTACCCAAACTCATTGGAATGAGTGTCGAAATTCATTTAATTCATTTTGAACATGAAGGCTTCATGAGTTGATTTTAGTGCAATCAGGCAGCCTTCTAGCAGGAAGAACGTGTGTTTTTAAATCTTTTTTGACCACGGCTAAAGTTTTTGACATTTTTTTATAAGAAAATGAATATAGATCCATCATGCCTAACGGGACTCGAAGAGACCTGTTGAAAAATTCGAGGCGTCAAGCTTCTCCACTCGGTCAACGGGTAAATCTTGTAGCTTTTGTAGTAATATGTATAGATAATAAGCTAGCTCTAAGCCCACTGTATTATGTATATGCTGAACGACTTTCGGCACGTTCAGAATCACTGTTAGTTTAACGATTAGGCAACACTGTAAGGAGCGCTGGGTATGACCCAAGCATGCAGTTTGATTGCGACAGAGAAATAATGAGGACGCTACACTTTCTATATTCGATTAGCACCTTACAAGTAATTTTTGACGACCCCAAATGGCATATTCCATATTTTCCTACCAAATTTATTCTGAATAGCAAATTTTAACTAAGTCCTTTTACTGAATAAGCGAGAATCCAAGTGGGGGTCGGTATTTTATACTAATTACCACAACCCTAGGATTAGTAACCGTTACGCGATACGAAACCATTATCACATAACCATAATATAACCGTAACCTTAATAAAGCGACTCAAATACTACGTTTATACACACAAAATTTATTGTGAGTAATGCCCTTCAAAGTATCCCAGCAAACAATTTTTATCGCAGAAGATAAGAATGCGATTCTTCCAGTAGGTGTCGCTTCACTCTGGCTATATCGCATTCTCACTCACTTCATTGTCACTCTGCGACACTTCTTGAAGGAGAGAAAGCGTTTCTTCTGGGAGATACGAAAAAGTCTCTTCTCAGGGATAAGAAAGGGATTCACACAAAAAAATAAATATTTGTGCGCGCTGCGCTCTCTGCTTGCCTGTTCCGATGAACAACGAATTAAACAAACTTATACTTCTTATGCTTGTAATTCCCAAGTTCTTATTTATCACTCTGCCCATATATATAGGGCAATAGAAATTGATGCCACATATCGCCAATTTATCCCTTTTATGTTAAAAATGCGAAACCTTGTGTGTTTTGTTTTTGTAAATCGCCAAACTATCATCAAACTCTCATCTCAAACTATCGCCAAACTCACTTTTTGACGAGGGAGATAAGAAACCCGACAAAATGTTTGCAGGGATGCTTTATGTCATTTTATAATTATCAATACGTAGACATTGTAGTCAGATATGGCAAAATCATACATAATCCGCACGGAATATTCACAAAAATTGTCGGACAAGTTAAAGGTATAAAAAATAATTTAGTTTTTAGCCAAAAAAGAATAAATTTTATTCTCAATAAAGTATTTTCAGAAGTATAGCATACTTTAAAGGGCATTAATCACAATTAATTTTGTGTGTATAAACGTAGTAAAAGATGCGTCTAATCAAAATGGAAATTCTGTCAGACAATGAAGGCGCGAATTCGGGGACAGCCTTATTACATCCGAACGGCAAAGTTTGAAAAACTCTTTCGTGGCTACTTACATCACAGCTGGCTCCAATAGCTGGTGAAGATGGCCGGCAGTGTAAACGTATTTAAGAAACATTTTTAAAAATAATTAGATGTTCCATATTTGGTATCGAAACCAGGCCTTCCCCAAAGTAGTTCTCTACAACGTAACCTAACCAAATAACTATTAAAACATGTTCAATAAATTTACCTTGTGATTGTCATCAATATCAGCGTACATACAACAAGGACTATGTATTGTATTACCATGGTCTTCTTTTTTCCAAATAGTTTTATGATCTCGATTGTAATTAATATCCCAGGGAACTCCGACAAAGTAATCCAGAGAAGGTCCATGAAATCGGTGGTCATAAAAGTAACGCACTCATTGGGATTCTGTTCTTTGTTTCTGGCCACCATTAGTTCTGTTGTGACAAGTACTAATCCGTAGTAGCAAAATGCGGACGCCAGCCAAATGAACCAAAGGAGTAACGTTGTGAGACAGAGGTTTGGTTTCAGCAAAGACCTAAAACTCTCCGTTGAGCTGGGATCTTCATCAGCTATCAAGCGCCCCATAATCATATGACGCTTATTATTCCTAGCAATCTGGAAACGGGTAATTTTTTGCTGACTCCGGTTAAGCAGTAAAATAAGTTGCTGACCTGTTCAAGGACCCGTACAGCCTTCTCGTTGTTGCCATTCGAAGAGTGATAGCGAGCTGATTCTGTTAGCCACTGCAAGAAAGATTTAAACGAAACTAACGAATGCGAAAAATTGCACTTGATATACATTACTTACTGGTGATAAGACTGTGAAGATAAATAGGGGCGTCGCCGATAGACTTAAAAGCCCACGCCATCCAAAATAAGGATAGACTACAAGTGCCAGAACAACTTCGAAGCAGGCGCCCAACGCCCAGAAACACTTAAAATAAATAAAAGCAATACCAAAAAAATGAATGAAGTTTTTTCAGAGCATTAGAGACTAAACAGATTAACGATACTTAAAAAACACCAAAGGACTCATCACCTGTGGATGTGAAAATCTCTTGTCCGTTTCGCCATACCAATAGAGACAGGGCTCAGCACTGTTGATAGGAAAATCACTGAGCCCCGACTGCTACATGCTCTTAGCTTCACTTAAGAATCGAAGGACATGTCACAGAGAAAATTTATTAATCCACAGATGAATGGATTCCACCGGTTACGTTCTGCATGACCCTTTAAGTACTCGTTGCATAATTCGCTTAATATTCTATTGTTCCTAACCAACTGAACTTTTTTGCTCATAACTTGATAACCGCGCATTAGATCTTTATGATTTCGATACGTAATGCTAATTACTAAGTATATTTATACAAGTCATCTATCTACAAAACTTCTTAAGGTATGACTTTTTTTTTTGCCTGCAAGAAGAAAAAGCTTATGTCCCATACATGTCAAACCTTTATCTCTTACAATCTCTGAGATCGGGTTGTTCATACGGATGATCATACTGATCAAGCATATATATATACTTTATAGGGACGGAAATGATTCCATCTCCCTGTTACATACTTTTGCAAACTTAATATACTCTGTGTACCTTTGGTACAGAGCAGAGATCTGCACGAGTGCACTGCAACTGCAAATTCAACGCATTCGTTCTTGATAATTTTCACACTTGAGTGTCTCCAACCACTGCAAAAAAATGTACACGGTTTTAAAACACTCATGGCATATTTGTGCTTCAGCTATTAGTTCCAATAACACCCGCTGTAGCTCGTGCGGCTAAAATTGTTTACTTGCACAAGAAGAGGCCGAGTGTTGATGGAATCAGTCCAAAAACGCTCTCTGTATTTCCCTCTTTTTCTCATTAGTCTCTCTCTCTCTCTCTAACAACAACAACTATACGGGATTTGCCGTTGCTTTTTCAAAGAAGAGAGAAAAGAGAAGAGAGCGAGAGCAATACAAGATATGCATACTTATGTTTTTACTTATGTGTGGCTGTGGCATGCTGTGCCTTAAATACAGAAACAACCACTTCGATAGATGATCAACCGACAGACTCAGTCGCAAATACACCCATAACAGAAAGAGTGTGTGTCTGACTCGACAGTAAAATTTCGAATATCAGTCACACCGCACACGCATTTACAGCGAATATTGATGCAGTCAAAAAACAGGCAGACTTGCAGGCAGGGAATCTCAGAGTTTCAGAACTAAACTTTTTTATACTATCTATCTATCCAAACCGACCTAGCCAAAGCTTTAGAGATATCAACCTGAAACTTAATCTGATTGTTAAGAAGAATAAAAGCTGCAATATGGTTATAAAGAACTAGTTCTAACTAGTGTCAAAGGGAGTTCCGAACTATCCCCAATAAGACAAGTTGGAGACAATTTTTATTGAATTGATCTTTTTCAAGTTACGAAGTTAGCTTTGCTTTCTCGTTTTTTAACGATTTATTTATCAAAATTTTTTGGATCAAACTTGACAGAATTATATGGTAGCATATAATATTGACTAGTAACAAGTTTGGGAGCGATAGCATTGGAAACAAAAAAGGTTTTCTCATTAAGACTTTTTTTAGACCAATTATTTTGTTTGGCAGCTATACTATATAGTTGTCCGATTTTTATAAACCTTCTCAAAATTTTTTTAAAGCATAGACAACTTATAAATAACAATTGAAATTTTGTCTAACAAATTACTAAGTGTGATCGATTTTCAAGCACATTTGTTTTCTCAATTTGCAGTCCTAGATTGGTGTACTTTTGATATCTTGGCCCCACTCAATTATAATAATATTTTTCGCAAAAAAAGAGATACGATTAGAGGACTTAACTAATCATTAGCGCATACTTACGTCCATTAAAACCACACATTTGCCCTTATGCTTTGTTGGCAGAAACTCTGCATACAATGTAACTCTGAAATATAAATTACTTAGCTATTAGCGTCTTGTAATTGAGACTACATACGATTGCGGCACACATCCAATAGCGAATCCAACGAGCCCTCTTAGCGTCAACAGCCAGGCGTAACTGGGCGCAACTGAACTCAATATGCTGTACAAAACGAGTAGCACTCCGAATAATGTCAACGCCTGGAGGTATTGAAAAATAATAAATTGTTAACCAAGAACTGTATGGTATCTTACGGATTTTCGACCATATCTATTGCTCAACTGTGTCCAAAAGCTGGAGCTTAGCATCATTCCCAAAAACACAATAGTGGTTACGGAAGCCTGTTGAAATTTCGTAATATTCCACTCACAGTATAATGCTGGTCCGATTATACTTAATATGGTCATTTCCATAGAATCTGCCATCCAGCAAAGTCCCACCAATAGCGATAGTTTCACATGGAACCATCCGAACCCAAATATGTTAATTGCCTGTTGAACGGTATAAGCATCTGAAACATAAGCAAAGACAAAAGAGCTTAGTAATGAAATATTATATGAGAACGTCAATTCAAAAAGAGTACAGGGAAGGTTTCGAAAAACACTTGATCTCATCCATTTGTAACGCATTCTAGTTCGCTAAAAATTATGCACAGCTTGATGACAAGCATATTTCATGGAATTTGGATCGTCCAAGTGGATTCCAGTTTCTTTGATTTTATGCGACCAATTAAGCAAACAGAAATCATAGTTCCGTGCTTCAATAAAAAGAGCTTAGACTGCTGTGGAAGTTTATTAACTATAGATTCTTCTGCCAAGATTTTTAATGATAGATCTACTACACACATATAGAAAGTATGTTTGTATGCTTGATCCTTATATACAATTTTCACGAAATCTTCACAGTATGCTTATCAGGAAAGGGTCATAGGACTTTGAACCGGTTCAAATCCGGTTAAAAACAGTTAAAAAGAGTTCAGAGCCATATCTCACAACTCGTTCAAGCTATAAACCTGTGAAACATGGCCCACGGCTTGGTAATATAAAGTTGTATATTTTACTAAATCATGACCGTTTTTGTGATTAAGAGCCATTTTTCTTTTATTTTTTTAGAAAAGTATTATTTTTTCAACTAGCCTTCTGCTACCATTTTTGGCCATATCTCAGAATATATTTAAGCTGTGAACTTTAAATTTGGAAGTTGGATATTTTACAGGACCGGTATCGACCCTTTTTGAATCGGTTAAAAAAGGTTTCAGATGCATGTTGTGAAAGGCTTTTACGCTATAAACTGGAAATCTGGTCTGTAGGTTGGTAATATGGAGTTAGATATTTTAGTTCAAGTCTCAGAAATTATTTAGATCTGGTAAATTGGTCTGCATGTTTACATTGTTAAATTACATTACATTAAATATAAAATTACCTTTTAAGGTCTCTCACGATAACATCACAACTTACCGTCTGGACTTATTGCTACAGTCTTTAATTCTAAATTTGATGAGGAATCCAATAGATCCGCCTGTGAGTAGTGTCCTGCCGACGGACCAACGGTTTCCTTACCAAGAAATTGCATTTTTTTTATTATGCGAGCTGATCTAAAATAGACAATAGACAAAAAAATCAGAACCAAAAAACTTGTACGGCTGAAAATACCCATTTGCTGTTTTAAAGTCAAAATGTAAATAAATATTACTCCAATCAGCTGTTTTTTTTTTTTTGAGGAAGTAAAGTAATTAAAAAATTTGTTCGGTATTATATCCAAACCGAATTTTATGCATAAGAAAACTTTTCAATTGTATTCATAACTACGAGTAACTTTACACATTAGTTTATATGCTCGAAGCAACAATGCGTTGCATTGTTATTTTTTGATGAGCCGACCATAGAAATAGTACATACAAACAATCCGGAGCTGCTAATAAATCATAACAAAATTATAAGTAAGATACGTGACGTCGAGTCTTTAGACAAATGAATGTCTTGACAATCTGTGTCATAGATAAATTGAAATTTAATTAAATAAAATTACTGATGCTTGCTCCACTTCCGTTATATTTTGGTATGCACTTTCTTTTTACCAAATACATTGATTACTGTAGATGTAATGTAAGGAACGTTCACTACCAAAACACGCACATACACAAGCCAAGAAACTCCCATCACTCTGCCGAAAGGCAATGACTGTCGAATCAAAGTTGGCTGCATGCTTTCTTTCTTAAAGTCACTGTGGGCCAGAACGTAAAATTTTGATCATTTTAAGATCGTTTTAGTTGAAATTTGAAACCATTGTTTAATAGTTTTATTAAGATATAAAATGCGTATATTGTACATAAGCAAAGGAAAACAGTTCAGAAATTGCAATTTCTTTCGTTGTTAAGATTTAGTAAATTAACATTTTTAGTAAATTCCGCCGGATAAGTAATCACCCTAACTAAAGTGTGACACAGAAGTGGTAAAATGCAGCGTAACTAATGGGAAGAAATGTTTAATATCATTCTCGGCTATTTATTATCCTATCTTTACGCAAAATTTGATGGGTTATAGACATTTGCAAAAATAAATGTATGTCTTTTATTTGAGATCCATATCTTACAACAATTGTCTTGCAATTGTGGCAGTTATTCAACAATTTTTATTGTGGGGGCGGGAGTGGGTGCGGCAAAAAATTGAAACAAACTGGATCTGCTTTCAGTAATAGGACTCTACATTTCAAATTTTAATGCTCAGACAGACGGACGGACAGGGCTATTATGACTTGACTGCTGATCCAGAGTTTATACAGTTTATATTTGGTCGGAAATGTTTCCTTCTGCCGACCAAAGGGCAAAGCCGGATTTGTAGGCGAACCAATCCCCAATGCTATTAATTTTTAAAGAATGCAGTTTTTAAGTTTTTGAAAATGCAACCGTTACCTACAAAATTCCTCGAAATTTTGAACACCATAGACTTCCAGTTGATGTTCCACTTTCGTTTATTACATGTCCAATTGTCATACTAGTTGTGTTAACATTGTATTGTTGAAGGTTCATTTTATCTTCAAGATGGGGTGAATGTGGGGAGCCAGAGGTCGAAAATGGGGATTCCGTTGACAGAAAAAGATAAAGTTGGGTTCAGCGACCTAATCTTAGTTATTCAAGAAATAGTTGTTGGCAGGCTCAAGGACGTGTATGTTTTATGTGCTTTATTTTGCATTAAAATAGTTTGTTTTTATCTCCAATATATTTCGATTTGCCGTCGGCATTCGTCAGCAGGGAAAAAGCAACAGCGTCCAATTAGTCAGCTGCGTAGTTTGAAACTTTCAAACTGCCAACAAGTATTTCTTAAATAGGAAAAAGATATAGAGATTACGCTATAGGGCGCGAACATTTTCTTAAGATACTTGAAGTCACTGACAGCGGAGGAGAAGGCACCACGACAGGGATAAAATCTCTATCCGAATCGAAAGCCGGGAACGCATCCACGAAGGTCAACCAGAAGCACCACAGGATACCGCCCTCAACGTCCACAAAACCCTCCCAAGCAACAGCGATGGGAAGACTCGTCGCAGGCTTCGGAGAACAAGCGAATTCGTCCAACAGATCTCCTGACTTGCTAACGCTCGAAAACGGAACTACAGGTGGCATTATCAACTGAACCGAACCGGAAGGGGTCATTTTAAACGAGAACTTGCTAGTCCTGGAGGGAGTCACAATGCAGGCCATTCACAATGGCATGAAAAGAAGACAAAATCTTTTCCTAAATGGTACAGGGGAGCTTTTATCGTGGTTTGTACCATCGAGAAATCGTTTAGCTTTCTCAAAGCCACAATTTTCGGCGTTGGTGCCCTGTGGCCTGGAGCAAGAATCGAGGTCTTAAAATTAAAAAGCGTGGTCTGCGAAAAAAGCAGATTCGACAATTTACTGGATTGGAAAACTAATTTAGAACTACAAAATATGTTCACTTCACTTGCCAATATTTTAAGGCATAGTCAGTCCATTCCATTCTTCCACTTTTATTTAAGGGGGGATTCTCCATGTGCAAAATTTTTTTTAGATTATTTATTTTTTGAAATTCGAAATACTTTAGAACATATAGCCTTTTTCGTCGGCCAATATCTTCGATAAATCAAGCAATTTTCAAATTACTTCAAACTTTAAACGCATTTATCTCGAAACCACGTTTTTCAAACTGGCGGCCATGATATCTCCAGTTACACTGACCCGATTTTGATGAATCAAAGTGAAATCGACGCAGAGTTGTTGTTACCATTTAGGTCTGAACCCTAATCATAATTTAAAAAAATAATTTTATTATTTTTTACACTAAACTACAAAAAAAGGGGCCAAAATCGATTTTTCTTTTTTCTTTGCGTTTTCAAAAAAGTTTTTTTTTTTAATAAAAAGTCCAAAACCAGCCTCGACTTGGATCCCCTTTTAAGGCCTGTACAGTAATACGGCGCTATTGCTGTGAGTGTGCGACTAGAATGGTTAATTAATTTTAACCACCTTCCACAACTTTTAAAAATCTGAAAAAATTACATAAATTGTATCTAGGAATGAAATTGGACATGTAATAAACGAAAGTGGAATCTCAACTAGAAGTCTTAAATAAATGGTGTTAAAAAATTCGCGGAGTTATGTAGGTACGAAGTACCTAGTGTCCTCGAAACAGAAGTACACGCGGAACGATGGAACGCTGATAACCGGCGACAACAACATCAGCCTGGAAGTCCGAAGAAGAGTCACGCTCGCAAACCGTTGCTACTACGGGCTCAGTAGGGAGTTCAAGAGCAGAGGCCTCAAGCGAAGAACAAAAATAGCGCTATACAAGTCGCTTATCATCCCAGTCCTGCAATACGGCGCAGCAGCATGGGCAATATCATCAGCGGATGAGGCGACGATTGGCGTTTTCGAGCGAAAGATTCTTCGCAGGATTTATGGACCTTTGAAAGTTGGCGAGGATTTTCGCATCCGAAAGAATGACGAACTGTATGAGCTCTATGGGGATACTAGTCTGGTCAAGCGCATAAAGCAACACCGGCTGCGCTGGCTGGGACATGTTACCCGTATGGATGAACAAGCTTCAGCAAAAATGGTCTACAAGAGGAATGCGAAAGAACTGGGACATGGCAAGGTGGGACGACCACCTCTAAGGTGGGACGACCAGGTGCGGAAAGATATCTCCAAGCTTGGCGTGAAAAACTGGTGCCAGCTCGCGCGGAGCAGAAGCGACTGGCAGACATTGGTTGCAGCGGCCGAGACAGTCGAACGGTTGTGATGCAAGCATCGGGCCAATCAAGAAGAACAAGATGTAGGTAACGCCTTGCCTTTTTAAATTCTGAAAAATTATTCTGTGGAAGTGTATACATGCCAGCTTTGCCCAAAATAGTTTAATGGAATATTTTTTGGAATTTTTAAATGGAAAGATGGCCCGATAAAGACTTGTGATTGAAATGATAAAAGTCGCTATTAAAAATCTAGGGTAGGCACTAGAAGTATAATAAAAAGGCTAAATTACTTCCAGTTGATGTACTTATAAACTGCAAACCTAAAAAGTTAATTGCATGGCCCCAATGGTTTCCCCGGTTCCCCTACATTTCTGGCTATGCTCTTTACTCCGTGAGATGAGAACGCACCGACTTACTATTTCAGCAGAAAACGAAGGACTACGCAGTATCAAAGGGCATCATGTATTTCGGGTTCTGTTGGTGGGACCCGCATTTTGCAACAAAACCCACCAGAAACTGGATTTAAGGGGGTTAGGGGTAGTAAGAATTAAAAAAAAAAAATAATTTTGTTTTTATATTTTCATAAAAAAATTTTTTTCAAAATCATTTTCTGAAAGCTTATAGAGTAAAGTATTTTTGAGATTTTTCAGAATATTCGGAAAATTTTCCCCCAAAAAATAGGGTTTTACGTACTGTTTTTGAATTTTACTTATAACTTGTTCAATATCCACGATTTTCTTAGTTTTCAAATCAACATTTTTAAAGAGAAATATTCAAAATTAACTTTTATGACCATAAAATATAAGTTTTGGCTATGCTTTTGCTTATTTGGGTACCAAATATTACATTATATGCATAATTTTTGCATAGACTTTGTAAAAAACGCATTATAACCAGGGAATCAAACAGGTTCTGTTTTAGTTCTGATACTGTTTCGGTATTCGGTTCCGGTCCCGGTACCTGGATTTTTATTTTGGTATACCGGTACGTGCCTATATATACCTGTAAAACTAACAGACATTTTAAACGTTGTACGCTAACTTGTTGAATTTTCTGACTACCGTTTAAGTACATTATCTTTATTTTGTAAACATTTTAAGCTCAGGAAAACCTTGATTGATGCTGTTAAACTGCTTTGTGAAAATACTGAAGTTTTTGTATTGACCTGTTTCTTTTCATAGAAATTCATATATAAATCGACTTCATCTCCACTTTCAGACAAAGTAGTTAGGTCAGAACTGGTTTCCTCATTTATTTGCAATTGAACAGAAGTTGATAAAATTCTTGAATGTATATCTGTCAAAGACATTACACATATACTATTCTGTTCAGAGGTTAGCCTGATATTCTAACGAGAGTCTAAGAAAAGGCTACATAGGAATGCATTAATTTCAAACAGACTGGTCTCGCGATTTTCTATTTCACTGAACAAAAGTTTTGCTAAGCCAGAATTATTTGAAGCTAACAATTGAGAGAATTGCGTAAAAATTCGCCATATCTAACTGCTCGTTTCGCAGTCTAGTGATTGTAATTGGAACCGAAACCGTACCGGTACAACATTTAGGTTCTTTTCGATCTTTACGGTTCTATAAATATCAGTTCTCGGATACCGGTATACAAAAAAATAAAAATATCGGTTCCGGATCGGGTTCCGGTTCTGAGTTTCAGTCGGTTCTTTTCGGTAAGTGGTTCCGGTTTCGGTTTGATTCCCTGATTGTAACTCTTAAAATTTCTATGAAAATTAAAAAAAAATGGGCAAGTTTAAAAAAAGAAATTTAATTAACTCTTACCGTTCCAGTCTTAAACTTTTTTAAGGCTAAATCGAAGTCGATTTATTTTCGAAAAAGAGCATATTAAAAAAATTAATTATAAAAAACTATAATGATTTTAGGCAGAGCTCGCTAAATATGGTCAACCAAATTTTTCTAAGCTGTCTGCTTACCGAAATGACGAAAAAAATCTCTCATTGATTGAGCAAAGAGCACTTTGTGAATAGTCAGAGGTGAGATGTCATTTTGTTTCACTTTTTCATAGTGTCTGAGAGGGACTGCATTTTATCTGACAGCTTGTTAAAAGGGAGCACTTTTTGGGAGCTCTGATCTTAGGACAAGAATTGCGGTTCGGATTGCTCATCCTTTCATATTAACATTATATTTAAGCAGGCCTATTAATCGAAATTACCATTGAAATGTTTGGATAATTGATAATTTAATTATAATTATTATAGCAGCTACTTTAATTTAATTAAAAATTGCATCAGAAATTACTTTAGTTACTTTAATTATTCATTTATTGAAATAAATGCAACGGTAATTGTATTTTTGGTAATTAAATTTATATTTACCCAAAAAATTGCCATGGCCATTTCTTCCCTGTTTTTAGCAGCATTGATCGCATTAGCAAACTTTCATCCGTTCTTTCCGGTTTTTGCAAATTCTTTCGATTTCCAATTGAACCTTACCGGCCGGTTGACTTTAGCATATAGCTGCCATAGGAAGGATTGGTCGAAAAAGCAGCCTGAAAGTTTCAACTTTCTACAGTTCAAGCCTTGGCCACCAGAAATAATAACATTTACGAGCTTCAAAAGCCAAGTAGAAACAAGGAAAATTAAAAACGAGAAAGGCAAAGCTAACTTCGTCTGTACCGAAGTTTTGATACACTTGAAATAGCTTGTCACAACGGTTAGCGACTTCGCAAATCAGCTTAAAAACATGACATATTACCCATGACCGTATTTGAGAGCGATAATATTGAGAACAAACCAGTTTTTCTCACAAAAACCCATTTACGAACGAACATTTGTATGGCAGCACAGAAGTAGACATCCGATCCGGTCGGTTCCGACATATTACAGCGTGCAGTAAAAAGAAGACTCTGTGCAAAGTTTCAGCCGATAGCTCCAAAACTGAGGGACTAGTTCGCGTAGAAAAACAGACAGACGGACGGACAAAGCTTAATCGACCACTGTCATGCTGATCAAGAATATATATATTTTTTTTGGTTGCAAACTTCTGGGCAAAATTATAATACACTTTTCAAGTGTATAAACAGATATTGAACATTTTTTTGTGCCAACACTTTAGAATTCGTAGGAGGAAATTTCGATTTGCTAGGTGTTTGATTCTCATCTTTTTTCTCTGATCCTCGTTAGCAAACTAAAACTATGAGCAATTTTTTTGAAGGTATTACAAAGACCTTTTGAAATACAGCCCCGAAAAAATTCATTGTGAATAAATAAAGCACTCTCCATACTTGCATTTTTAACTCGACATTAAGAATGGGTATTTTTTTTTAAAGATTTCTTGAACTGTTTAATAGTAGTAGTAAACAAACCCTTACATATTTTAAAAAACTGTACAAAGGAAATTAGCTGTAAACCTTTTCATATAATATTTGTGTGTTGTCAATGGACGAATGATAACTGCTTCATTAACTTTACGCTTAAATATTGCATAATTATCAAACTAAATCGTTAATTGGGAGGCAGTATCAATTCATAGTAGTCATCATAACAGTGAAAGGAATCATAATTGCATCCTGGCGGCTGGACGTTTGCGTTGGAATATGGACTCGATGTTAGAAAAGACATCACTGGATTTTCTGGCGGCATCGATTTTGTAATGTAATCCTCTCAAGCCATAATAGTCAACCAATGGTCTAGTTTGCTTGTGGTAAGCCTCGAGTCGCTTTTTCAAAGCATCGGCATTGTCATCGCTTCGTCGCATCAAAGGTTCGCCAGTAATCTAAATTAAAATAGGACAATTTTATAATTAAATCGGGAATGGTAAATATTTAATGCAATAAAATAGGTGCCAAGCGAACAAGTCAAACTAAAAACAAGTTAGAGTGTAGCGCTCGAGGGCCTCGACAGCAAAATACCCTGTATCAAGTAATGTGTTTCCTATGGCTTTGAATTCCTAAGATATATAATATTGAGTTAGGGCTGATTTCACATCTTCTACATAGAGCTGTCTGTCACATAAACTAACAAATAACAGTGTAAAATCGATGACTATCTGACATATAGCAGCTACCTGGGAGAATAGAAGTCGGCCCATAAAAGTTGATATTGAGTTAACTACTTCGACTGAATATAATTTCGTGCGGCTTGATATGCTTCTCAGAATTTTGAATTTATATTTTTTGATTGGCCTGCTTTTTACTTTAAAATTTATTTAAATAAATGGGGCAATCTTAATCATTTAATTTGTTCCAAGTAGATTTGTTTACATCAATTTTTATATATTTTTTAAAACAGCATTTTATCTTCAAGCGTGTTCGCCGGGAGGTTTTTATTTATTCCCAATATATAAAATTTTTAAATTATACCAACATATTTTTTAGCGGCTATTTCTTCACGAATGTTGTCCTTGAGCTCTTCTACGGTCCTTGGCTTGTTAACGTAAACCTTTGACTTCAAATATCCCCACAAGAAGAAGTCAGGCGGCGTCAAATCGGGCGAACGCGGTGGCCAGTCCAAATCACCACTTTTCGACATCAAACGGCCCGGAAACAATTTCTTCAGAAAATCGATTGTTATGCGACTTGTGTGCGGTGGAGCGCCGTCTTGTTGAAACCAGAACTGCCCCATACGCTTTCGACGAATAATTGGCATCACAAAATTGGTCATCATGTCGCAATAACGCTCCTGGTTGATGGTAACAGCATGGCCATTTTCATTTTGGAAGAAAACGGCCCAATGACCGTTTTCGCACTAACGCCGCACCAAACTGTGACTTTTTCGTCATGAAGAGGCACTTCTTGAATCTCCTGAGGATTTTCATTGGCGTAAATACGGCAATTTTGCTTATTTACGTTCCCATTTCACACATTTCGGTCACATTTTATAATTTTTTAAAAGCACGTTGAGTTTTCACAATTGACTTGTTCTGTTGAATGTAAATTTCAACTATTTCAGAGCGCTCGCGTGGCGTGTATTGTTCCATGGTAAAAATCTGCTTGGTTTGACGCTTAAAACGCGGTATGTCATTAAGCGATCTGACATCTCTGTCAAAAGTTATGGCGTTGCCAGATGGGTCCGTCGAATATGGGCAACGCTGTATA
>JAEIFU010002117.1:0-50493 GCA_018904235.1 Lordiphosa stackelbergi
ACAGCTATAAGATATAGTCATCCGATTTTGACCAAAAACTTCCAAATCTTAGTAAAAGCGCATAATATTAATAATTGCTGAAGTTAGACACGTTAACATTAAAAAGAAAAAAATCTTCTCATTACAACCAACTTTTCGACCGATAGTTCCTATGGCAGCTATAAGATATAGTCATCCGATTTTGACCAAAACTTCCAAATCTGTATAAAAGCGTATAATATTAATATTCGCTGAAGTGAGACACGTTAACATTAAAAAACAAAAAATTTCTCATAAAAACCCATTTTTCGACTGATAGTTCCTATGGCAGCTATAAGATATAGTCATCCGATTTGACAAAAACTTCCTAATCTATGTGAAAGCGTATAATATTAATAATCGCTGAAGTGGGAGCCGTTAACATTAAAAACAAAAAGTTTTTCTCACAAAGACCCACTTTTCAACCGATAGTTCCTATGGCAGCTATAAGATATAGTCATCCGATCCGGTCGGTTCCGACATATTAGCAGTGCAGTAAAAAGAAGACTCTGTGCTTTAAAACTGAGAGACTAGTTCGCGTAGAAACAGACAGACGGACAGACAGACGGACGGACAAAGCTCAATCGACTCAGCTCGTCGTCCTGATCAAGAATATATATAGTTTATAGGGTCGGAAATGAATATTTCTATGCGTTGCAAACTTCTGGCAAAATTATAATACCCTTTGCAAGGGTATAAAAAGAGACTAATTTAAAGAAGACTCAAAAAAGACCCCCAAATGATTGAGAAGAGAAAAAAATGAGTCGAAACCATATAACCTTTATAAACATAACCAGTTATCAGTACCGAAACAGAAACAAATGAACGGATTAATTTCGGTTCTTAATCTACTAGTAAACTTTTCGATCTGTCCTCGACCAAAGCTGGTATTTATTCACAAAAATTGGCTGCTTAATTATTATTCGAAGCATTGTTGCTAATGCAAAGAAACAAAGCAGCTAACCAAAATCTTTACCATTCATCAGTTCTTATCAGTCTGTCTCACTTTGTCGTATGCAACTTAGCTAAACGAAATTGAACTTGTTTCCGTTTGATCACAGATCACGATCACACTAGCAAAGTGATATTTTATACCAGGCATGCCCAAATCCAGCATACGGCAGAGCTCTCACCAATACTCACAAATAAAAACACCAATACCAAGAAGAGAACTGCAAACTTGAAGACAAGACATCAACAAAATCACAAAGAATGCAAAAACAAAATCATTGACATTGTTGTTGGTCAGTTCGATTGCGCGAGCAAAGACCAATACAAAGAAGGGAAGAATAACGGTTTTGGTTCTACGCAGTACATACACAAGTAATTGTTTGCATGTGTTGTGTTTGCCTATACTTGGTGCCGTGCATGTATACGATCATTGCTTTGCTATCTCCGGAGCAATTACAAAAACAAAGCGTGCCCAAAGAGCATAGGGCTGGGCATGGCTTTTTTATACCAATAACCAACCATACCCAAACCCGAAACAGAATAAGGTTAGTACCCGTAACCCTTACCATAACCCATATCCCACAACCGCAATATAACCGTTACCGGAAAAAAGCGATCGGCCGAAACAGTAACCGTAACCCTAACCGTTATTCGTTTCGGTTTTAATCTCTGGTCGAAACTGATCAGGAACACATAATATAAACGACTCTTCAAGAGAGAAGAGCCCAGCCATAAAATGTACTCGCTCACTCTCTCAACAGAACACTTGATTTTGTTTTTCTCGTGGTTTCTGTTCTCGATGAGCGAATCTGACGAAGCTGTGGGGATCATTTCTCAGCAACTGAGAAAAATGAGGCAAATATCAGAGCTTGTGTCTTTTTCGTTGTTGTTGCTCTATACAATTCATCTCAGACAAAGCATCAAAGATGAAGGGGGGAAAAATAGCACACAAGCAACTCTTTCCCTTTTTTCGAGTTGACTGTTTTTGTTTCTGGCAGACTCTGTATCTAAGATCATCTGTAGAACAAAAAAGTTAGATTGAGGTTTCAATTTGGTGCTCTTCAAATGGTGTAACATACGCCCCCAATTGCCCGGATTCGTCGAATTTATCTTGCAAAAATCAATTTTTGATTTTCGATTTTTTTGAGCAAATTTTTTTATTTCAATAAAGGGAACCCTAGATAGCCCAGAAAACTTTGGTTTTTTGAATTTGGTCAATTATTTTGGTTGTTACAGTGGTTCAAAAGTTGAACAATTTTTTTTTAAACTGCTGAATTTTTAATTTTTGGTTACAAATGTCAACTTTGTGAACCTATAAAAAACCAAACGGTAATACCGATTTGAATTTGGTTGATTTTTGAAAAGATGCATTAATTCTAATGTGAATACATTAATAAACTGTATTATTTCAAAAGTAGAATGTTCCACATTCACGTTTTAGGTGTTCACTATTTTTGGTTGAGTTCAAACTTTGATAGACCGGGAAACATAAATTTCACCCGATTTCAGAACGCCGCGGCGTTCAGTTGGTAAAAAATTAAAACTTTAAATTTGTTGTCTCTATTTATGCCAGAGTACCAGCTTAATCCCAATGTCGAAGTCAAGCCCCACTGCCAGAAAAAGTTTATACCTGTCCTCCACGTCACTTATACATTTTTATACCGTCTTCCTGGGAACCACTGATTCCAACGCAAAAACGAGAGCGTAAGTTAAAGTCGGCTCTAACTTCGATATACCGTTTATCCATGAAAAAAAACCATAATTTTCTTCCTTCCTGTTAGTGCACATCCGAAAAGTATGCAACGATTTTTTAACTCCGCTATTTATTATCGTTTTATGAAAATTTCAGAGATTATAGTTATTGTAATATTTCAATTTGAACTCGATATCTTAAAAATGTGGAAGTTGTTAAACATTTTTGTATTGTGGGGGGGGGGTGGGCGTGGCAAAAAATTTGAAACAAACTTGATCTGCGTACAGACAATAGGAGTCTACATGGCCGGTTTCTAGCTCTTCTAGTCTCTGAGATCATTCATACAGACAGACGGACAAGTCTTTATCGTCTCGGCTGTTGATGCTAGATCAAAGAATATATATATCTTTATATAAAAATTATTCCCTTCTTGTCTTGTGAATGCTGAACAGACTATAGTATATTCTTCTTCAGAAGGACTATGTATTGAATTTAGGGTCAAGGGACATTTTATTTATAATGCCGCGCACCTATATACATTTGTTTAATATTAGATCTCCAGGATATTCTTTTCTGATCAATTTATGTAAATCAACGCAGTATGAGAGTATGTAACTATTTAAACATGTGTACCTATGTGTCTTTATTATGCGGCAACCAAAACAGGGACAACTCCCATTTCTTAAAAATAGAAAAAATAAGAAGCAAATTTAACTTTTCTTTTTAAAAGCGGAAAAAAATAAATATATTTTTAATAAAGGTCACAATTCCCGCTGCCCTCTGATTTTTTATCTGCAAAAAGCTAAATTGAAAAATAAGCTGTTTTGGCAACACTGTTTATTTTTCTCCTTCAAACACACTTTTCATTGCGAAATGTTGTTATGAATTTTTAGGCGCTTCAATCGATATAAATCTCTTAGATTATCAACTCACAGCCTAGTTTATTAACAAAGACTCGCAAATGAGATAAGGAGACAACTAATTTTTAGCAGACTGCTCACGTCATGTGTGCCATCACTTTTCCGATAATATCGTTGAGATCACGTACCACCACCAATAACAAAAGACGGACAACAGTTCACAGCAATGATACATTTTTTGGCTTCTAGCTTTGTGAAATTTTAACTACTTTATTGTGAAATACGGTCAACATATTGTTAAAGCTATCGATGTGTTTTGTATGTGCCATAAGATTCAATTCAATTGGATGAGGCTGTTCGCTATTTGATTTTTTGTTTGTTTTTGTGAAAAAAAAACACACACACACGCACACAGCACGCTCTCACTCTCTCTCGCGCGCTTTTAGCAGAACAGCCTAGTCCACAACAGTCCACAACACCTTTTTTTTGGCGTTTTCTCCTAATTAGCGATGAAATTTTCCAAATTTTCTTTCTTAGTGCGCGCCTGCATAACTAAACGAAGGTCTATGCCAAATCTCAAACCTGTAGTATAAGCCGTTTAGGCTGTGGGTTGATAATATGTCAGTCTGTCAGTCGGGCGTACAGATTTCTATATATAGATGTGGTCGGAGATGCTTCTTTCTGTGCGTTACAAACATCCGGACAATTTTAATATACCCTCTCCAAGGGTATTAAAAAAATCATATCTTACTATTTAATTGTTAGTTTTAAATCAAATTTTCCAAAAAGGTTAACAATTAATCAATTGTTAATTGCAGAAACTGTCGATTAACAATTAATTAATTGTTAGGCGCGATTAACAATTAATTAATTGTTAATTTTTTAATTGTTTATCAATTAAAATTTGCCCAACACTGTCAACAACTAGGATTATGCAAACAAAAAACATTGTCCCGTTTTGTACAGCTGTAAATTCTAGCGTCCTGGTCTGTCGCTTGCCCCACAATTTCCTAATTTCAATGTTAAAAGTTCAATATATTAAATGGAATATTTGGCTAAAGCATTTTCATACACTGCAGGTTTTTGGTGACAAACACCAAACTCAACCACAAAATTTTGTGAGTGAAAAATATGAAATTTGGTCTTTGGCCCCTAAATAACCATTGTAGCGTATAGTCTGTGGCAAGATGTAATGGACCTACTAAAAATCACATGGCTGGAGCTAACCTTCTAGGCCCTTTTTGTTTATTTTAAATGTTGCAATTGTACTTGTTTATATATTGTAATATTTTACAATCCAAAAACCCAAAAAAAAAACCAAAACCAAAGCCGAGACAAACGCACGCCACGCTCACTGCATTACAACAACAACAGCAACAACATGCACAAGAAAAACAAACCCAAAACACAAATAGAGAACGAAAATGTTCAATTCCATTTATCATTTACGCATGATAAGCCCGATAAGCGCGCACTTTGTGCATGTTCTACGCTTGTCTCGCGTCTCTTCCATCGTCTTTTTGGGGTGTGTGTTTATGTGTGTGTTGGGTGATAAGATGAAGAGCGAGGGAAAGATGGCTGGCAGCAAAACGTTGACAACTGATAACCAGCAGACCCAGCAGGTGGATTGTTTAGGGGGATAGGGGTGGGAGCACTTCTTTTGCGAAAGTATCTTCTTATCTGTATCTGACAGTTGTGGCACAATTATCACCTTCATCTTGTCTTGAGAAATCGGAAGCACAAATATTGCAAGACCAACCAAAAACTGTTGATCAATCGAGTTTCCATTTTCACTTTCGCAAGAATTTTGCGACAACAACATTTTTATTGTAGTCAATGAAATTAGATTTATTTAGAACATTTTGGAATATTAATGATATGTCCGTACAGCACTGTTTCGAGGATGTCCACAATCCTCTCATTAGCAGACTTGTTTCAACAATTTGGAGATTCCAAGGTTTTTACCAATTATTGTAATTAAAATATCAGGAGTATCTTTCCAAAGTTCTTGTTTGTTTGCAAAGGGTATACAAGGTTTTTCACAATATATGTTGAATTTAGCTTAAAAGACCTACCTGCTATCGCTCACAATCCCCCTCTGAAAACCCGACTTAAAATAATTAATCCATTTTGAGCTAAACATAATTAGCTTCGAGCACCTTTTGAGCTTTAAAATGTTAACATTACGTCTGCTGGTTCCATTGTTTGTTTCTCGTTTATTGTTTCGCTTCAGGTGGAATATACATGTAGGTTTGTCTATTTCGCCATATGCAGTTAACCATTTTCCATTTCCATTCAATGCTCTTGCTCACTCACTTACTCGCCACGCTTTAGTTTCCAAAATCACGCTTTATTGCATTTGAAAGCCGATTCGCTATGGCCAGGTGAGTTTCCAAGAGGAGCAGCAGCGGCGACCTTAAATGAAGACCCGTAGTGCCCTCATTTGTTTGCGGTCGCATTGTGTTTCAACACTTTGACTCTGACTCTTATCAACATCCAGCTGTGTGTGCGTGTGTCTGTGTGTGCGTGTGTGCTTGAAAATCAATTTACCCGCCAGACAAATGCGTAAAAATCATCGACTCTCCATAATTACATTAATAGTCAGAGTCACTTTCAACTGCTGGGAACAACAAACAATTAAATGTCCATTTTTAAAAAAAAAGACTCTAATGAGTCAGTAAAGGAAAAAAAAAATAAAAATCTGGCAAAAAATAATTATGAGAAATTAAACAACTAAAGCGATCAAGTTGTTGTCTTTTTATGACGGGTTCAAAAACCTTTTGAGTGTTTACAAATTATTATTATGCGAGAGATTCGTAGCTATTTCTGACATGTTTTGGTTTAGTGATGTAGGCTGATTTTTTTTTTTACTCTTTACCCATTGAAAGGGGATCATGAAGTTGTGCAAATGTATGTAACAGGCAGAAAAACACATTTCCGACCCCATAAAGTATATATATTCTTGATCAGCATCAACAGCCGAGTCGATTTAGCTCATAACTTGGTACAGGGTATTTTGCAGTCGGGGCAGTCGACTGCTACACTCTTACTTGTTTGGAGCTACGTTAGCGGTAATCGTCATAACTTGAGTAAATAAACACTGAATTCAAAAATCCTTAACGCGCTTCCTAAAGCTAACTAATTAAGCTTTAGATTGGGCATAAGACTAATGCTTAGATTCGACGGGGGATACCAAAAGATTAATAAATACAAAAATCTTAAGTCATTTGTCAGTCAATCAAGTTAAAGACTGACTAGCGATAGGCACGTACCTTGTCGTTCTAAGACACAAAGATAACGCTTTCGTCATGGCCTCTCAATCCGCTGCGCCATCGGCCGTCACTTTTAGACCATCAGTACCCAGAGATGCTGGTAGGCACAACGCTACCATTTCGAATAAGTTGTTTTACGATTTGTAGCCATTGAGTGACCGAATAAAATGAAGAAAAAAATTTGGAAAAATATTCATTAGTTTTTATTTTAAGACCCAAACAATTGCAAACAGGTAGAAAACCTTTGGAGTATGGCTACCCAAGGCAATACCCCACTGAATCGGGACTTATTCAATAAA
Source organism: Lordiphosa stackelbergi (assembly GCA_018904235.1). NCBI lineage: Eukaryota > Metazoa > Arthropoda > Insecta > Diptera > Drosophilidae > Lordiphosa > Lordiphosa stackelbergi. Next base: position 7,094 of record JAEIFU010002117.1, read on the forward strand.
TATAAAGAGTCTGGGAGACCATTTCATTTGATTATCTCAAAAAATTCTATGACTTCTTGTCCAACAGAATGTACGAGCTCACAGTTAACCGAGGATGCACAAGACATTATTAATGCTTTTAAAAATAAAATGTGCTGTATCCATATTGTTATGTTATTCGACAAATGTCAGAAAAAATGCTAATATTTTGATGTTAATTTACTAAAAATTCTGTTATAGTCTCTGCACACTGAGCACATTTTAGAGGAACGCATGGAATTAGACGTTGATGTGAAATTGAAATTTACACTGCCAACATCTAACATCTTACATCTGTCAGTCAACGTCTCAGAAATGAGTTGTATCAAAATTCCACAAAAATATATTGAGATAAAATAAATTGGCATGAAATTTATTTAACATTTGCTCAACAATATCAGGCTTATGAATCTCATGGTGTTGATTAAAAGGCAGATATTATTGTTCCTTAACCCGAAGGAAGATTATTTTGGCGTTTTGTAATATATTTGCGAATGCTCCAGTATCTTTCTTGCTGATTTAATCAGAATCAGATCTCGTCCGTTTTGGTATATGGACATTGGTATTATCGATGCATTCCCTTTAAAATCTGAATAAATGTCAATTGGGTCCTCTGCGTAAAATGTGGAAAGATCTGCATCATGTGCGGAATGGGGCGAACACCTCTCAAGATTTTCAGGTCTATTCCCATTTCGGAGTGTATTTAAAAAGTAAAACGATTGTATTTTCGAATCGTTTTCATTTGATGTTCCCGTTTCCGAGTGAAATAAAAATCGATTTACTTTCGAATGAAAGTTCGAATCGTTCTCGAACTATTATTCAGCAATGGTAACATACACAATTTCGATCAGCACTGCGCATGCGCTGATGCGGAATTGCAAACAGCTCGGTTTCATTTCGATCGTTTTTGCTTTCTTCTACATGCAATTTCTGGGGTACAACTTTAAAATAATTAATTTTTAAATCAAATTGAATGCCCAATATTTTTAAATTTAAATTTAAAATCTTCTCGAAATATGACTTATTAATATAAAAATATTGGATAGATAAAAAAATATAACCGTTGACATGAAAATTGTCAATTACTTTTCATTTCACTCACTCAAAGGCAAAACTTTTAAAATCGAATAATTTGATCGTTTTTCGGAAACGGGAACAGCTATTCCCGATTCCACATGATTTGATCGAAATCGAAAACGGAACAGGCCTGTTCCTGTGGTATCATCAATATGGTCCTTATGCTAGCTTCTGTGCAAGGCGTTGTCAAGTCTTTTTCCTGCCGACTTAATATATAAAATAAAAATATTTTATAATGCATGACAAGTTTTTCTGCCACTACTTAATTTCATGAGGAACGTGTGGAATAGAAACATTTTGCTTCAAGATGTTAGACGTTGGATGTTCCTTTGTGGAGCCTATTTTTTTTAGTTTTTTTATTTTATGTACTAATCTAATTTCACACTAACATTTCAATTCATTTGAAGAATTACGATGAAATGCAGGCCTACTAGATTATCATGTCTCATGTATCAAACAGTGTGAAGGCAGCCTTATTTTAATATTCTTTCACGTAAAATTTAAAAAATTTACATGAGAAAACAAGTGAGAAAGTCGCCTATAACATACTCTGTACCTGGAGTAGGAGCTGAATGCAGTGCTGCTGTGCTCATCTCTAAGTTTCTCTCTCTCTCTTTCTATGATTGTGCGGTGTTAGTTTTGGCATTTGGGTGGTGGGGGCGGTTTAAACATTTTAAACACAATTCTTAACATTTCTTTGGCAAATCGATACACAATGCTTATACTAACTATCTCTAGAAGGTATGAACCATCTATCTACAAAACTGTGGGAGATATGACGTTTTTATACCCTTGCAAAGGGTATTATAATTTTGCCCAGAAGTTTGCAACGCATAGAAATATTCATTTCCGACCCTATAAACTATATATATTCTTGATCAGGGTGACGAGCTGAGTCGATTGAGCTTTGTCCGTCCGTCTGTCCGTCTGTCTGTCTGTTTCTACGCAAACTAGTCTCTCAGTTTTAAAGCTATCGAGCTGAAACTTTGCACAGTGTCTTCGTTTTACTGCACACTGCTAATATGTCGGAACCGACCGGATGACTATATCTTATAGCTGCCATAGGAACTATCGGTCAAAAAGTGGGTCTTTGTGAGAAAAACTTTTTTGTTTTAAATGTTAACGTCTCCCACTTCAGCGATTATTAATATTATGCGCTTTACAAAGATTTGGAAGTTTTGGTCAAAATCGGATGACTATATCTTATAGCTGATATAGGAACTATCGGTCGAAAAGTGGGTTCTTAAACTCTGATGTATTAAAACATTTACAGGGGGTACAAAAACTTCGGCAAAGACGAAGTTTGCTTGGCCTTCTCGTTTTTTAAAAACTTTCCTATAGCTCTTCAATGCTAACGCCTCCCAAACTTGTTACCGATCAATATTACATGCTTCCACACAATTCTGTCAAGTTTGATCCAAGTCGGATGACTATAGTATATAGCTTTAATAGGAACAATCGGTCGAAAAAACTGTTCTAGTGAGAAACATTTTTTTTAATTGAAGATGGCAGCCTCTATAGTTTCTAGCTATGAATATTTTTTGTTTCGACACAATTTTGAAAAGATATATAAGGTTGTCAAAAAAAGTCTTGCGGTATTTCCGCAAGCTTGTCTTTGCAAGCGCGTAGTTCTAGTTGTATTCGTCGCATCGGTTCACGCTAGAGCTTTTTGGAAAGCTCTTTTCACGCGCCAACACGTGTTTGATTTATTGTTGTTTGTTTTTAGTCGTTCGTGAGTTATAGCGTCGCAAACATGGAGCAAAATAAAGAGAAAATACGGCATATTTTACAGTACTACTACGATAAAGGCAAAAATGCATCTCATGCTGCCAATAAAATTTGTGCAGTTTATGGACCCGATACAGTTTCCATTTCCACCGCACAACGATGGTTTCAACGTTTTCGTTCTGGTGCAGAGGTGATCGAAGATGCGCCACGGTCCGGAAGGCCTGTCGTCGAAAATTGCGATAAAATCGCTGAATTGATCGAAAGAGACCGGCATAGTAGCAGCCGTAGCATCGGCCAAGAGCTGGGCATGAGTCATCAAACCGTTATAAACCATTTGAAGAAGCTTGGATTCAAAAAGAAGCTCGATGTATGGGTGCCACACGACTTGACGCAAAAAAACATTTTTGCCCGTATGGATGCATGCGAATCGCTTCTGAATCGCAACAAAATCGACCCGTTTTTGAAGCGGATGGTGACTGGCGATGAAAAGTGGGTCACTTACGACAACGTGAAGCGCAAACGGTCGTGGTCGAAAAGCGGTGAAGCTGCCCAGACGGTGGCCAAGCCTGGATTGACGGCCAGGAAGGTTCTTCTGTGTGTTTGGTGGGATTGGCAGGGAATCATCCACTATGAGCTGCTCCCTATGGCCAAACGCTCAATTCGGACCTGTACTGCCAACAACTGGACCGCTTGAATGCAGCACTCATGCAGAAGAGGCCATCTTTGATCAACAGAGGCCGAATTGTCTTCCATCAGGACAACGCCAGGCCACACACATCTTTGGTGACGCGCCAGAAGCTCCGGGAGCTCGGATGGGAGGTTCTTTTGCATCCACCGTATAGTCCGGATCTCGCACCAAGTGATTACCACCTATTTCTGTCCATGGCGAACGAGCTTGGTAGTCGGAAGTTGGCCACAAGAGAGTCCTGTGAAAATTGGCTCTCCGAGTTTTTTGCCAATAGGGAAGCGAGCTTCTATAAGAGGGGCATTATGAAGTTGGCATCTCGTTGGGAACTCGTCATCGAACAAAACGGCGCATATTTGACTTAAATCGCATTATTATAACCAATTTTATGAACAATTGAAAATTCAATAAAAATACCGCAAGACTTTTTTGACAACCTTATATTACTGCTCTCAAACACGGTCATAGGTAATGCGTAATGTTTTTAAGCTGATCTGCGAAGTTTGGTCGAAGTCGCTAACCGTTGTGACAAGCTATTTCAAGTGTATTTAAACTTCGGTACAGACGAAGTTAGCTTTGATTTTCTCGTTTAATTTGTCATAAATTACCTATGATATTATTTCAGTTCTTTATTTGCAATTCCTTGTATAATATGAAACTAAAACTGTTCGTTTTTGTTGTTATTAATTTCTTGTTCAGTTATTCAAAAGAAAATTTTTTCGATAGTACTATCGATAGTAGTGGAATACTATTGATGTTTAAACTATTGATGTCGCAAACCATCGATGATCAAACTATCGATTGTGCTGACTATCGATGTTTTCACTACACTACATTAACCCAAGCACTGTTATTTTGATGGACAACAAAGTGCATAACTCACTGAAATCTTACGATTTTCTTCAAATAATTCCCAAGAATTATGCAATTACTGTGTTGCCATTTTTGTGAACACAACTGTAGATCCGGCTCCAGGGATCAATGGGTTGAGGACTATGGAGGCTGAGATGAAAGCTGTTCGTCCAACAGATGCTTTACTTAATCGTTGGGAATCCCAATACATTTTGAAACCATTCGTCAATGTTTCCTAAAATCTCTACTTAAGAAAAGAAAGAGGAATACAAATAATAAATAATAAACCGGAATAAAAACCGGTGCTGGAAGCTCTGTTAGAAGCAGTATCATCAAAATCTTTCATCAAACTTCGATAGACAGAAACAAAAACATCCAAATTCGTTCACATGATGCATCATGCGTCTATGAAAATCAAAACATAAGCCAACACACATCTCTCAACTTAATATAGTTGGTTAAGCACGTTGGTGCAGCACTTCAGATCTAATTTCGCAGTTTCGCAATGGGGGAACACAACTGCAACACTTTCAAGTGCAAACTGTTGCTTCCACATTGGCATAAAATTATGCTGATGATTCACATGGCTGGCTGGTCACGCGGCGGCAACCATGCCAATTATGAATCACAACCCAAAAGGAGGCCCCAAAGCAAGTAAAAACCCCTGCTACTTCTCCATCTCTGCTGAACTCAAATCATCTCAGTTTATATTATTATAAATTTTTTTTATGTTGTAATTGAGCCCAAGCGATGGTTTGCTCGGACTTTGTGAAGCGGCGGCCGTTTCGTCCAATGCTCCCGAAAAAACGTAAAGAAAAAACTTGCGTCTTCGCGCAACCATTTCAAGTGCCGCTTGAGTGATGCATAAGGCCATTGTTGTTGTTGGCGGCTTGTTTACTTTTTTTTCTGCAATATTACGTTTTTGTTGTTTTAATTGGCCTTTTCATTGTAGTTGTTGTTTGTTGTTATGCTTGTTTTGAGCCGCAAAACACATTCGGCAGCCGATTATTAACTTTCAGATTGCACATTTCACAGTCAATTTGGTTTCTTTTGCTTTACACACATATCTATGTACATACATTTGTGTGTTAAATTACAGTGTGCAGTGAGTGCGAGTTGAAGGAACTATGATAAACACAAAATAAAAGAAAAAACCACAATTGATTATAACATAAATGAGAGCAGCTTTAGCATCAAAAATGCTGACAAAAACTTTTGCAATTTGACTGAAAACTGTCAAGTTTTAGATGTCTATTTGCTTAGTAGATTTGAGTAATCAAATAACCAAGTCCAACTCACATACAGACTCCTGCTTAATTGCAAAAAGATAAAGGCTAAAGTTACTGACAGAGTTACATTTAGGAATGCAAACCTTTTGAGAATTAAGACTGTTTGGGTTCATTTGTTCAAAGTTATCTAAAACTATTGGCTTGGTTTAGAAAATAATTGTTGTACAAAATCGAATTGCAATTTTAGTTCGATTCAGTGGTTTTCTGGGTTCCCTCTAAAAATTTTGTTTCGTTTTAGCATTTTATTCAAAAGAATATAAAATTTGGCGTTATTTTTTATTAAAGACAAATAAAGGATAAAAAGTAGAACAATGTGAAAAAAAACTATGGCCACATTCATCAGTGAATAAAACGCTAAAATGGTGCAAGTGACCAGTTCCTTTTGCAGAAGCTGAATCAATCTTTATTTGAAATTGGTTCTCTTTTTATACATTGTTAGTTTAAGCCCACGCAACGCACTACAAGGCTGTACAATGCTTGGGTTTTCTAATAAATTGATTACAGATGTGTCCCCTTTCTAGGGTTGTATGGTCTAGTCGATTTTTATGTGCCTCGTACTTGAGTTCCAAGCGTAGGTACCTGGACTCACATTGCACTGTTCAATTATCTTTAAACATTTAGAGCATTGGTGCCCAAACTCATACTATCAAGCTTTGCGCTTGTGTGCGTAGCAGCGAAACACGAAGTAAACGTCATGACGTCAAACATGAGCAACAAGCAAAGAAACAAATGCCTCGTGAGAAAAGAAAAAGATAGGCTATTGGCATTTTGGTCACCTCTGATTAAGAGAGATTTAGGGCCGACTTTATATCTTCTAAATAGCTGCTATGCGACGATTTCACATCTAATACATTAACTAACAAATAACAGAGTAAATTTGGGGGTTGTCTGACACATAGCAGCTATCTGTAAGAAGAGAAATCGGCCCTAAGTCTGTTAAAGGTTAGTTTATGTGACAGATGGCTCTATGTAGAAGATGAGAAATCTACCCTTAATCACATACTTATATGGCATAGACTTATTCCTATATTCTACTTATCTTATACTAGCCATGGCCAATCCTGGCTTACGGGGGCCGAACACATTTCGACATTTACAGACGAACGCATGCCGACGCTTGTACCGAGAGATAACAGCTTTTCAGTCGCTGGCCAGCGTTCGATGATGCAGGTCATAGCTGGTTTAAACACACTCTCACTGTTTGGTCTCACTTATACAGTGAATACAGCCCATTAAAGTATGCCAAGTATTTAATATAGTTAAAGCGGTCTATGATTAGACAAGGTCCACTGAATGGGCACAACCACCAGAGACACTCATACCCTTGTTCCACTGACAAATTCTAGAGGTCATTTGACCTCATTCTTTTTGTGTATTTCCTCATAAGATATAAACGCCTATTCAGGTAAACATCGCTGTTACCGATGATCAAGTCACAGTCAAAACATTTAGGGCCGTTTTCTCATGTTCCTGTTTTTGCTCAAATCGAATCCACCTAGAATTTGCAACTAGGTGGTTTTTCGTGCAATCGGTTTTTCTCATGTAGATTGATTATGAGTTTGGGCATTTGCACTACGGCCACACCGGCAGGTCTGAAAAGGCACTAACTATAAGTAAGTTGGCAGCCCCTTTTGATGAAAATTTTTGGTATATAGGCCAAACTAGGGAACTTTTCAGCCTAATTTGATCAAATTAATTGCAAATGAAACCATAGTTTAAGTTTTAAATACAGTAAAATCAATAATCAAGGCAATTTGAATCACATTTTGGCCAAATTAGTTGCCTGTGTGAACTCAGCATAAGTAATGACCTAGGGCAATTAGTATGAGCATTTGTATCTTCAGCAATGTCTGCAGGTGTCTTGTATACCAAAGGCACATACAATATTTTCAATTTTTGGTTTAATTATTAACAATTCAGATTTAACTGTTTTTTGCAGCAGTTGTTTTTTTATTTCAAAATTTTGTTAATTGTGACCATATGCGGCACTCATAAAAATACTTATATGAATTGTCATGTACATTGTTTTCAAATCAATGAGGATGAAGTACATTGTTACGAAATCCATCTAGATGGTCAGCCTTGAACATGAGCAAACGAAACGCAACAAATCCATCTATTTTAGATTTGCAGCAACTTGAGAAAACGGCCCTTAGCCTTTTTCCGCTAAAAAGCTAGATTTTGTATCGATATGCTATCGAATTCCCAAGTGCCAGCAATAGGAGCAGCTGCTGTATCAATGACGTTTCCATGGGGGTAGAAGGTCTTAGCACTCTGGGACCCTCTTTATTGAAAACTATGCATGCATGGCCGAGGCAATTGGCAAATTTTCCTTTCTAATAATATTTCTTATGAATGAATCCCGAGAGCTGGCTATATAGTGCAGAGACCATCAGGAGAAATATGAATTGTGAACTTTGAGTTTTAAAGCTATCTTAACCAAACTTTGCACGATGGCTTTTGGTACAAATACTTGCCGGTCATAAAACTAGTTTTTGTGAGAAAAACTTTTTTGTATATGCTTTTAAATAATTCCACCAAGATTTTTGAAAATCGGACAACTATATTTGGTATAGCTGACATAATATAGTTGAAAAAAGTCTTAGTAGGAAAAACTTTTAATACCTTGAGTTATATTGAAATCATGTTTTAATTCATAAGGAAGCATCTTCGAAAAAGATATAAATTCTTGATCAGATGACGATGTGAGTTGAAATAGCCATGTTGTCTGTTGTCCATCCGTCCATCTGTCCGTCTGTACCATATCCATCAGTTTTAACTTCTTAACCAAACTTTCGGAAGTTTATATGATTTATCATAATTTCCCTGAGATTTATCAAAATCGGATAACTATAAACGTACAGTTGCTTTTACAAAATATAAGTCCGAAAAAAAGTCTTAGTATGAAAATCTTTTCTGTTTTCATTGATATCGCTCCCAAACTTGATACTGATCAATATTATATGCTACCACACAATTCTGTCAAGTTTGATCCAAATCGAATTACTATAACATATAGCTGCCATAGGAACGATCGGTCGAAAAAGTTGTTTTAGTGAGAAAAACCTTTTTGTTTCAAATGGTAGCGTCTTAATACTTTCCAGTTATGAATATTATCTGTTTCGACCAAATTTTGGAAATGTTAGATCAAAATCGGATGAATATATCGTAACAAACTGGTAGGCATATATCATACCCCAAGAGTATATAAACTTCGGCCGAGCCGAAGTTAGCTTCCCTCTATATTTTCGACACAGTTATGTGGCCAGATTGTTTTTAACTTCTACACCAACACAGAGAAAAAAAAGATCCCCGTAGAATGGATATTTGAATATCCACATTAAGATCCATTTTTTTTCAAATATCGTTTTCACACTTTTCAGCTCCTTTGGATGACGAATAAAGATCAATGAAATATTTTATTTCTGATATATCCTTTTTAAGCGAAAATTAGTCGACTTCGAAAATATCCAACGGATCCCAAAAAAAGGATAGTTAACCATCCAGTCCAAATATATACCGGAAATATCCTGAGGATCAAAACTATCCTTTTTTTCTCAGTGTATCTAGCAAATAGCATTATTTATCAATCCGCCAAAGGATTGGTAAAGATCGGATGAACGATAGCCAAGTCATGAGCAAAAGAAAGTTCTGCTGCAACTGCAGCAGCAAAAGACATACTAATCATACTTCTTCGCAGGTACAGAGTATATTACAGTCGGGCTTGGCCGACTTTCTTACTTGTACTTTTTTTTTGTGTTTGATTCACAATTACCGTTGATTAATGAAACATGGCCCATAAGACAGATCCCTAACAGGGAGAAAAAGAGAGAAAAAGTAAGTCATATAATTATTTCCCCATTGATTGGCGTCTTTCGAAAGGTTGTGCTTTCATTTGGGATTTGCCATCTTCAGTGGCTTTCCACTTTGCCACTTAAACTGCCGGCTGCCTCTTCTGCAAATGATGCTGTAATTTATTTGCCTTTGTCATTGCACTTGGCCTGCTCCTCCTCCTGCTCCATCTACTTCTTCTCTTTGGGCCACTTGTGGCAGCCTTTGGCAGGGAATGGCTGCTCATAAATTTCGCTGCTTTTGCATTTGCGTATGTTGGCCATCGTCATAGTCGTCGTCGCAGCTGTTGGGCTAGAGCTTCTGCTTCAGCTCCTGCTTCTCTGTATAATTTATGTGCGGATTTTTATGGTTTGTTAGTTTTTGCAGCCATAGTCTACGCCATAATCCAACCCTGGGCTCTCCTCGCCCCCTCCCTTGTGCTTTATTGAACACTTGCAACATCATGTTTTACCAACTGAACCCGCCCCGCAATTGCCACACCTCCCTCACATCGCATCGTCCGCCCACATTTGTTCTCGCTTTTTTTAGATTTATTTATTATTTATTTTTATTTATTTGGTGTTTTTTTTTTTTTTTTTCTTTTTAATGCTATGGAGGGCTCTTCCTTATTTGATTTACTTGGTATGCTTGTTAACCTTTGGTTAAGGTATGTCAAGGGGCGGATCAAGGAGTTTGCTAATTGAGTGTCAACTTACCTTAACTAACCCACATCCTTTGATTCGGTTGGTTAAATAATTTGTGCACGGAAATTTGATTATACTTAATTAAGCACGAAAAGGGGCACAAAAGATGTTAAAGATCAAAACGAACGAAATTTCTTGGGATGCCAACTGCCTGCTTGCGGTAGTGTAGATATTAATCTATAACCGACTGACCCACAGCCAAGACCGCGTATCCCAGAGATCTAAGATTTGACATAGACCTTCGTTTGGTTATGTAAGATTATGAAAGAAAATTTGGAAAATTTGTCCCCGAAGCGGATGAAATTTTTTGTATGTATGGACTTTCTAAGGGTTTGTGCTATGAACTTTGTTCAGCTGATTTAAAACTTATGGCTTATAATAAACACAACCAAGCCTAAAACATTGCGTTTGTCAATATTCAAAATAAATAAGTAAGAGCGTTGCAGTCGAGTGGCCCGACTTCGAAATATCCTGTACAATTGACATACACACAATTTAGAGCGCATAATTTCAGAAGAGACGTTCCACTATTCACGCAGTCCGTGAGCTGCACAATATTGCCAGTCCGGGCATTGAAAGACAAGGCTGGATTTTTGGTAGCAAGGAGTATTGCTTGGTCTCGCTATACATCAAAAATGCATTTAACTTGGCAGGGTGACATCATATTCTACGGTCTCTTAGTGCGATAGATGTGCCTTCATAACTCTCTGCTATCGTGGAAGATTACCTAAGCGACAGGGTAGTTACGCACTAGTGTGATCAGAGGTGTTTCACTAGGCTCAGCCCTAGGGCCACTGCTTTTGAATATACAGCCATGTTCTCAATTCCACTTCCACAAAAGTCTTGTGATTTAGAGTTCAAATCTAGTACAAAAACCGGTTTTAAATCACAAAATTTTTGTGAAAGTGGAATTGAGAACATGGGTGATAGTGTACGTATACAGCGTCTTTTACTGTCACCAGGAGCCACAGCAATTGGGTTCGCCGATGACATTGCTGTAGTGGTAGAAGCAAAGCTATAAGAAAGTCGCTATTGAGGAAGTCAAAGAATTGCTCGAACGGATGGTCCTTACCTTGGCCATTCACAAAACCGAGACAGTGCTAATAAGTAGTAGAAAGATTGAAGATCAGGCTAATGCGACAACAACTTCGCTGCCTTACGGCTAAACTTCAGAGAGCACGCAAACCAGAAAGCAAGCAACACGGCAGCGGCTCTAGCCAGAATCATGACGAATACTGGGGGACCAAATCAGTACAAAAGAAAACTCCTGGCAAGCGTTGTGAGCTCAGCGATGCTCTACGCAGCCCCTATCTGGGCACCAGCTACGGCCTACAGCTCCTGTGTGCATGGAGCAAATGCAGTGCAGCGCATCTGCGCACTCAGAGTTATAAGTGCATACAGAACGGTGTCAAATTATGCGGCCTTGGTGGTAGCGGGTCTTATTCCATTCGACCTAAAAGCGCAAGATGCTGCGGACTTGCACAAAGGAGCTCCAGAAGACGTCACGACGACAACCTACAAGACCGAGGTACACATGAGAGCACTGCAGAAATGGCAAGATTGATACGAGGGCTGTTCAAAAAGTTCTCGGCCGTCAATGTGGGGGTCCACAAAAAAACAATATGTAATGAAATCTAAAAACAGGGCTATAATCAGTATAGATGTCATTCTGGTCTGACCTTCAAAAAAATTTTTGTGATTTTTTTGACAAAATGGCGGCCATTATAAAATAAAAATTCGATTTTGGGCCTTTTTTTGTAGTTTAGTGTAAAAAAAAAATAGTAAAAATTTTTTTAAAATTATAATTGAGGGTCAGACCAAAATGGTAACAATTCTGCGTCGATTTCACTTTAATTCATCAAAATCGGTTCAGTGTAACTGGAGATATCATGGCCGCCAGTTCGAAAAACGTGGTTTGGAGATTAATGCGTTTAAAGTTTGAAGTAATTTTTAAGAACGGCTTGTTTTATCGAAGACATTGGTCGCTAAAAAAAGGCTATATCTTCTAAAGTATTTCGAATTTCGAAAAATCCTTTTTGGCGCGAAATTCTCAAAAAACCGAAAAAAAAATTTTTGCATTTGGAGAATACCCCCTTGAGATCCAAAATGATGGCACAGCCCATTATTTGCAGATACTCCGCGAGTCGCCGCCCTTCCGTTACCGTTTCCGTATTTGGCCTTTTTTGCTGATATATGGGCACCCTAAAAGTTTATGTGGATGCTAAAAATTTATACGGGGGTGCCACAGAAATCTCTAGAGATTTTGCCGACGGTTGGTTTGTAAATCTCTCGAAAAATTCGTTGGTGCCACAGAACTTCTAGAGATTTCATTTTCTAATTAGAAAATCTAGTTGGAGCACCAGATGTTCCAATTGATGTTCCATCTCTAAAAACAGGGCTGAATCTCTAGCCAAAAAATTTCCCTTATTTTAGATGTGGGTTAATTTAATGATTAACTGAAATTTTTTGATTTTGTTATATGTTTTATGATGCATTTTTAAATAATAATTCAATTTTAAGTCGCATTCTCCACCAATATAATGCAAAATTTAAAAATTTGTTGGCGCCAAACATGAGGTGTTAGTTTCCATCCCTTAATCCGCTAGCTGTCATGTAGAGGGCGCCACTTCGACAAAAGGCGCTAGTGAGAAAAGAGCTTTGCAAAATCTCCTAACAAAACATTAGAGGTTTGAAACCAACCAAAAGAATTTCCTTTCGAATTCGATTGGAATTTGGTTGGAAGAGGTTTCTGTGGCACCCCCGATTAAGTGCAATTTAGCGTGCCAAATTTTCCGCGCTTCTCAGAACAGGTTTTTAATTTTAACGAGCCAAAATTACACAGAAGATTCCATTTCCTGGTTATGACCAAATCACATCCTCCCCATAGATCAGCTGAGAATAGCCAATTTTTGTTTTGTTTATGATTGTTTGTGCGGCTGGGACTCCCAAAAAACGTGGTGAGTCTGACTCCAGAGCTGTTTGCAGACCGCAATTTAGAAAATTTTATAGTCTTTACTCTGTAAAAATTCCTTTTTAACGGTTTTTTTCCCGTTCTCGTAGATTTAAGTGGTATCAACCAAGGCTGCAAACCTCTAAAATTTGGCAGAAGGTTCGGTCCGGAGTTCAAACCCATTATAAAGTATATATATTCTTGATCAGCCTATCAACAGCCTGAGTTACGATATAGTTACATGTCCGACCATCTTGTCTCGTCAATCGACGTTGGTCTTTTGAATTTTGAAAACTCTTAATAGATTTTGTTTGGGAGCTTAGCATGTCTGTATGGCGTCCGTCTGAACAAATATTAGTACTGAACGCCAAAATAAGAACGTTTATCGATACACTCAGATCGATGTGCTGAAGATTTTAGAACAGTTATTAACATGAAAGAAGGTAATTGATTATTTTGTAAAAAGAAAAATAATTTAGAACATGGGGAAGGGAAAAATGTGTATGGGATAAATCTGCTTTTTTTTAGCAGTTTGTTTCAAATTTTGGCCGACGCTATTCCCCCCAAAGAAAAGTTTTGTACTTTCTAGCCTTTTATAGTTATTTAGCTACATTTGAAATATAAAAATCGAGATGAAACGGTCTCTCAAGTTATTGAGCAAAAAGTACCATGCCCCCAGTAATTCTAATGCTGCAGCTTTCCAAGCATTAGGTACAAATGATGCATACTTTTCAGATGTTTTTTGGTGGACTGGGCGTTAAGAAACGTACTGAACTCTGTTGCACCAACATATTTTTCCGGTGCGAAAAGGTGGTCCGGTGCGGGTTCAGGTTCGAGGAGCCAAAAATATTTGGTGTTCGGTTCATGGTCCAGTTCGTCGGACCCAAAAACCCGAACCGAACCGGTTCTAAGAGGTTCTATTTCAGACCGGTTTGCAGCCTTGCTATCAACTTTTTTTTTTTTTTTTAGCTATTTGTAGCAATAATTTTTTTTTATTAAATTTTTTAGAAATTTATAAGAAAGTTCGGTACAAGTTTTGCATTGAGCTACTTAAAATGTATATTAAACAAGATATTTAAATTTTCTCATTAATTCAAAACTTCTCCCTTTTGTATATTTCATTGCAGTTTCCATATTCCAGACTTTACAACTCCATTGCTTTGGGTAAGTTCAAATTTGACTCTTGAGACAAAAGCCAGGCACCTTGCCGTTTGCTTTAAGTTGTTTCCCCCACTCCATTTTATTTATTTCTATGGCCTTAAGTCGCAAGCAACGTGCTAAATTTATCTGTCGCGAGAGTAAATTTTTTTTTATTAACTTTTGTTTTTGTACATTTGTTTTGCTGCATTTGAAAATTATATGTTGATTTTATGTACTAAATTAGCTTCAATGCCTGGGTGTGTCGAAATTGAAAACTTTCTTCTTATCAATTGACTTTTAGGTTTGGCTTGAATTTCCTATTTGCACTTTTGCCGCTTTTAAGCTATTTGCTTGTTGTTTTTCTTGGCCGGGCAACCTGAAAATGGCATTCTAAATTTTTGATTAAACTTGACAAAGGTTTTTTGTTTTAGGTCTTAATGAAAAACGGGGAAAAGGGAAAGTAGGATTTCAAGGTGCTCGTTCAATCTCCGCCTGCTTCAGGTCTTCATTGTAATCTAAACTACTTCAAAATATTGCAAGTTTCTTAACCACTCGTTCATCGTTCAATTATTCTATTTCAAGCTGATTCCCTTTGGGTAGTTCCTCTTCCGTTCGACGTGCTGAGACATTTTGGAGTCGAAAATGTAATTGATCCATTACTTTGTATAAGTCGCACATAAAGTTGACACTAATCAATAATTTACCGTTGAAGCGGGCAAAATAAAGAAAGAAAACGAACAAAGGTTTTACTGGGGTTTGTGGTTTTAAATACACGGGTTTTTTTACACACGGTTTACTATTTACAATGTCAATATGGATTAGTCTTGTACATTTTACTTTAGTTCATCTGTCCGTCTGTCAGCTCGTGTGACCATCGCCTCTGTCCTAAAATACCTTAACGCTAAATGTCGATATATCTGTACATATTGGCGGCTATTTTCAAATTGAAATTTGGAAAACCGCCGCGATTGACCGCCTACTGCGCCACTGCAATTAAATTGAACTCAAAAACGACATGTGCGCCTTCTGCGTCACCTGTTGAGAATTTTCCGACATTACTTTTTTCCTAAAACTTTGCAAAGCAAATATAAACAAACCCGTAGAAGGGGCGAACATTTGGTTTAGTCATGTTCAAGTTTTTAGCATTCGAACAAACCACGATCCCATTTATTTATATGTACAAATCTTAAGTCACATGTTAGTTAGCAAGCTCCTCCGAAACGGCTTGACCGATTTTAATGAAATTTTTTTTTGTATATATTTGGCAGGTGTGGAATTGGTTTTTAACTATATTTCGTAACGCTAGGTGAATTGGGTGTCCCTCTGCAAAACATTTTTGCAAACTCTTCCTTTGACCTATTTCTCTGTGTGTGTATTACAGTAATCAATGCCAGCAGCACGTAGGGGTGGCTATTTGGGCCGTAACGTTTTGCTGCGTCAGCTAGTATCTCTATAAATATAAGAGAGTTCAACCTGACTGACTGACTGGTGACCGTCGCACAGCCTAAACCATAAAAGATAGAAAGATGAGATTTTCACAGAAGTTTTATCTTATGCTGAAAGTAAGAACCCAACCACCCCCCCCCCCCCCACCCCCCCCCCCCCCCCCCCCCCCCCCCCCCCCCCAACCCCCAAAACCCCACCCCCCCCCCCCCCCCCAACCCCCCCCCCCCAAACACCCACCCCCCCAACCCCCACCCCCCCCCCCCCCCCCCCCCCCCCCCCCCCGCCCTTCACTCCCCCCCCTCGCGGCGCCGCCCCCCCCCCCCCCCCCCACGCCCCCGGCGGCGCCCCCCCCCCCCCCCCCCCCCCCCCCCCCCCCCCCCCCTACTAAGAACAGAATCCTTTGGAAAATTCTGTCCGGGAAATGTGGAAAATTCGCGGAAAACTGTTGTATGAAACTTTTTTGTTTTTCATCCGATCAAGTTCAAACTTATTTTCAAAGATCTATATGAAAATTCAATAACAACTGCATACCAATTTTCCGGAAAATTCACCCCTTCCTGCGTGGAAAGTGGGTGGTCACGGTTGTATGGGCGAAACTTTAGTTGCCAGCGATTAGCTTCAAACTCATTTTCAAAATTACACATACTAAAACATAAAAAAGAGACTTTCAAATTTTGGAAAATCTATCCCTCAAAGTCAGAAAATTCATGGAAAACTGTTGAATGAAACTTTTTTGTTTATTATCCGATCAGATTCAAACTCATTTTCAAAGATCTTTATGAAAATTCAACAATAACTGTGTTTAAATTTTCCGGAAAATCCCACCCGGAAAAGTCGGAGAAGTGTCGGAAAAGTCTGTATGGCAAAAATTTATTTTCATCCGATTGACTTGAAACTTGGTTTGCAGGCATAGTACGCAAAATATATGACACGTGTTTTCCCAATTTTGGATAACTCCCCCACGTGGAAAATGGCCGGAAAATTCTACATGAAAAAAACGGGAAGTGGGTGGGATGTAGGTGGGAAGTGGATGGGATGTGGACGGAAAGTGGGCGGGAAGTTGGAGGGATGTGGGTGGGAAACGGGTGGAAGTTGTGTAAGAAGTGGATGGGATTGGGTGGAGTGGGATAGGGGTGGTAAGAACGCAGCAGCAAAATCGTAAAAGTGAAAAAGCAAAGTAGTAAAACGTTGACTTCAAGCCTATGTATGTATGATTCGATTTCAGGGCTCTATAGAGGAAACAAATTTAGAGAATATTTTCAAATTTGGAAAATATTTAACTCTCACGATTGAATTTAAACTGATTCGGAAATTGGTTCTATACTGTTAAAGGCGCAGCGAAGCGCGACGGGCTTTTTGCTAGTATATATATATATTTATAATGGATATCTCAGGACGGCTGACTTAGCATACTTCCACGAACTCTGTTGGAAAAATTGTAAAATTGATTCTGGAAAGGCTCAAAACGAATGAAGATCCACACTTTCTGCAAGCTCATAATCAGGTTGATCTCTCGTTTGTGTCTCTAGGAGCTAAGGTGTGTCTAAGTGCTTGAAGATGGAATCGATTGTCAGCGTCGGGTCACTCTTGTCCAGCGTCTTGCACTTTGACATTTGTAGTGTTCAATAAGATGTAAGGAAAAAAAGTCAAATATCTTTGCTAGAGCCGCTGGCTTTGCTAGATTCTCTCTGTTTTAAATCAATTTAAATATGCACTCGTATGGTTTTCTTTGCATTTGTTATTGCCTATAGTCGTTGTTGTTGTTGGCCAAGCAATTAAATGCATGCAAAGTTCATTGAAAGAGCGAGAAGTACTGCAGCAGCAGCAGCTGCTCTTGTTCAGTCTTTTTCCTTTTTCACTGTATAGGTATAAATTGCAATAAATATATATACATATATATCCATATATAGTTTATGCTCTCCGGGGCCGATGAGGTCACATGTGCATTTAATTGCCAGCCCCTGGCAGACATTTGACTTCATTTCTGTCCGCTGTCTGCTGTTGCCCGTGCTGTGTGTGCTCGTAATAAATTTTTGTTTTTGACGCCATAAATTGTTTTCACTGTACAAGTTGTTTTTAAAGGCCTAAACTGGGAGAAAAAGCTATTAAAAATTGTTGCACAAATGTAAAGTTTTTGTTGTTGTTTTTTTTTATCATAGGTCGTTGGCATGCGACTGCTGTAACTGCTGCTCCTGCTGCTGCTTCACTTGAGGCAAAATGCAAAAGCACCGTTAAGTGTATTTTAATTACACGAACAACAATGTGGGAACGCCATTAAATATACAAAAAGAAAAGAAACAGCAAGCTGAAGCTAAGCTCAACTAGAAGAAAAACAATGGCCAAGCAATTAAGCAAATAATAATTGGAAGCATTTAAAAATTTAAATTTAATTTCCAGAAGGCCATTTTCTAAAAAAAAAGAAGTAGGAATAAGACACTAAGACACAAGCATATAACAGTCTTACATGATTCTTAATGCAATGCATAAAAGTTGTTGGCTCAAATCAGCTGTGTGTCTATCGATAAAATATCGATAATTCCTGCAGGACTGAAATGGAGAATAAAATTTGAAATGTGCATGAGGCTTAGCTTAGAATGAAATACTTAAATACGGCTAACCTCAGGTTAATACGACTAACCGTACATTGAGAAATCAGGCCCAAGATCTAAATATGACAAACTTAACTAAAGAATATAAATATAAAGTTTTCTGTATGGTCGTTTGGTGTCTGAGTTTCTAATCAGATTTATGTTGCGATAACCTTGTTTTAAGTTTTAACTTGAATTCGCTATACATGGTACTTTCCTATTTTGAAAATATATAACTTTAAGTGTGACCAGGTTTTATTTAAAAGTATGATATTCTTTGTCTGTAAACTGCATTTTTCAAAAACTTTCTCATTAAGTGTCCAGAAATTCAAACCTCTATGACGATTGATTATAATAGTCATTATCTCCACTCCAGCCTCTCCTCATTATTACATAAAATGGTTTCATCGTTCCAGTCCATTTCACTCGGATGCCCATTTTCTGGTCACTCTCTCGTCCGGTTAGCTAGTTAGCATAAAGCTTAACTAACCAATTCATTTAATTCTTCGCCATTAACCAAATACAAAGCAATGTTTTAAATAAGCCTCTTTTTCATATAAACGACGACAGCGTTTTCCATTAATTGCCACCACTTGGTGTTTTCTTCTCTCTTTTCTTAAGCGTTTTTTCACACGCTTCGTTGGCAAACAAAAATCATCATAAAAACAAAAACAAGAAATGCAAATAGAAAGACGCGGGTCAAGCTAAAAAGCGTTTCCCAGGTGAGCCGCCGCTCACCAAAAAAAACTGTTGCCAATGCACGTTCCGAAAAATTAAAGCTTGAAATAATAATCATAAAAAGTTGACAACTTGCTGACCCTTTAGTGCAATTTGAAACACGTTTGGATCGTAAAAATTTCAAAAGAAATTTGATTTCTTTTTCTAATAGTTTATTTATGTTTATGTTTGGTGATTGATAGAAAAGAAGAGACGAAGGAGAAGAAATCTTTTATATAATAGGTGGGGTAAGCCAGAAAATTAACCAAAGATCTGTTTGGTTTAGCATGACGTTCATGATGTTTGGGTGTTTTGCATATGACAAAACAGTACTGAACCCATGGATGAGATTTATGGGCAGTATTGAACAGAGAGGAGTTCGGTGGAGAGATGATAAAAACGATAATCAAATCCTAATACTAATTGCTTAATCTTGAAGCTTTGTTTGATTTGGTTCTTTTATGTTGACACTGTGGATGAACTGTAGTGACTGATATTGCCAGTGCTTTCTTGAGACTACTTGCGTTTTGTGCCTGGAGATTTTGTCTGCGAGCGACTGGCCTTTAAGGCCTCTACAGAAATGCTCACTTACAAGAAGTTTCATAAAAAATTCAGAGAAGAACACACTCAACATTTTGCAAGTTTTGCAGTTAAGAATTAACATTACGCTTAACAGCACATTTGTAGAGTCTATGTAAATGGAAGAAGCCTTCATATTACTTTGAACAGTTGAAGCCACTTAATGTCACGTCGCCCTTCTTGTACCCTCAAGTCTTTGGAGATAAACTGATGCTTATTTAAAACAAAAAAATTAAGGGAAGCTAAACAGATTAATAGAATCTAGAATAGAATAGAATCTCTCTGGTCACACTGATCGTGCGGTTTGTTTTGATTTTGGCGCTCCGCGAATCAATTAAAATTATATTGTAAACTCGTTTCGGTAGACACCAAAAAGTTGTCAAGCGATTTGTCAAGTGCAATACGAGTGTTTTTCAGCTAGGTGCCTTGTCAAAATACGTTGCCGGTTTTGCTATCTGCAATATAAATTGGTTGCCGCCAGCAGGGGCAATTCGGGACACGCTACCATACTCGAAGGCCAAACGGGTATACCATTAAGTACAGACTTCTGTATACCACAAACGACGTTCGACAAATTTTACGACGTCTATATCCCAACCCGTAACGATTGGGACAACCTACCCCACAGCAGAGCTTACGCCATTAACATCTACACTGATGGCTCTAAGTTCGACGAAAAAGTAGGAGGGGGTGTGTTCTCTCCCAACCTAGATTTGAACTTATCGTTCCGCCTTCCTGACCACTGTAGTGTGTACCAAGCAGAGGTGGTAGCCATCCAGGAAGCTGCCACCTACCTTAGCACACTCACGGTCAAGGAAGGAAATGTATTCATATACTCTGACAGCCAAGCCGCCCTAAAAGCACTTGACTCTCATACAAACAATGCTAAAACACTTAATAAATGTCTATTATCTCTCAACGAGATCGCTCGACATTTTAGTATACACCTTAAATGGGTACCTGGACACCGCAACATAGAAGGAAACGAGTCTGCGGACAAACTGGCCAGAACAGGAACCACCATCGAGCTCCTTCCAGGGAAGAGCACAATAGGGATGCCTATGGCGACATACAAGCTTCACACAAAAGCAGGAAAACCCTTTCTTTCTGTGGCACAGCGAGGTTTACGTGGCCAACATTCGATTAAAAGCGTACTAACACACTTTTACGTCACAGAAGGGACCACATATTACATCTATTGGGGACCCTCACGGGTCACTGTCTTATTTCACACCTTCTCAGACTTCAGGAGACTCAGGCAACTTGGTCAACCTCTGCTACTCACCCTCTCGGAGACATCCGGGCTAGAGATCCGAGCTCTGCTCAAATTTATTCTAACCACACAATGGTTCAGTAACGAGGACCCACCTTAGTATTAAAAAAAAAGGGTTAATAGGGAATAAATATGGCATCGCAATGGGCCCATAGTGGCCTAAGTGGGAGAGCGGCTCGTCGCTCTCAGCCATCAGAATCTAACCTAACCTAAACAGATAATTTTCAACAAAAAGAAAGAATTAATTACAGTTCCATATAATAAACAACAGAACAGAAAAATAGCTTTTACACATACGGTCGCCTTCACCAGCTATTGGCGCCAGCTGTGAAGTAATCCAGCCATGAAAAAGCAAATTCTCAAACTTCGCCGTTCGGATTCGACGTTAAACTGTAGGTCCCTTTCTCTTGTGCGAAAAATTTAAGGCACATACGCCAAGAGATTGTGAGAAGCTTGGCTTGGCCCCGTTGGAGGAGCTGTATAGCCAATTTTACATATACTTAATAAACATAGAAACAATCCTTCAAAATAACAAGGTTTTTTTCTAGATAGTATCTTTTGACTATTATATCCAATCAGTCTTAAAATTAAACACTACTAATCGAATAAAATGACCCACCCTTCAGCTAGTTTAAAAATACCACAAACTTTCTTTTTCAATAGTTTCTGAAGTCTGTTCACACCAGACTTATCTTCCACGTTGACGAAATATATGCTGAAGTAAGCTAATTAACTTACTTTATAGGCTATAGACATGATAACTGTCAAGTAGAAATGCTCGTCGGCCTGATTTACGTGACACGAAAGGAATTTCCTACACTGAGAGAAAAATCAAAATTTTTCGTACTTAAATCAAGAATTTTCAGTTGCAAAATTTCGATAAGCCAAAAAATTCTTGATTTAAGTTCGGAATTTCTTGATTCAAGAGCGTTTTGAAAAATCCAAAAATTCTTGATTAAGCTAAGAGCGTTTTGTACTTAAAAGAAGAGCTTGTCATAACATCAAGAACCAAATTGTTCTCAAGAATTTTATATCTATTATGGAGCTTTTAACGGTCAATTTCGAATTTAAGATCGATTCTTACACAAAGTAAGAATTTTCCAAATTCTAGACCGAAACAGGATAAAATCAAGAGCGTTTTATTTTAGACCGAATTGTTCCGCCTTTTTTTATACCCTTGGAGAGGGTATATTAAAATTGTCCGGATGTTTGTAACGCACAGAAGGAAACATCTCCGACCACAAAAGATATATATTCTTGATCAGCATACGAGCTGAGTTGATATAGCCTTCCCCGCTGTCCGTCTGTTTCATGTATCTCCTCCGCAGTTTTAAAGCTATCTCAACCAAACTTTGCACGAAGTCTTTTGGTAAAATACGCGCACATTTGTCGGAACCGGCCGGATCAACTATGCATATAGCTCCATAACGATCGGTTGAAAAAGTAGTTTTAGTGAGAAAACTTTTGTTTTCATGCTATCGCTCCCACCCCCTTGTTTTTTGTTTCCTTCTTTATCCCCCTTGTTTCAATATTCAAGTTTATCGAAATCGGACACATAGTATAGCCATAAAAGATAGGTCTGAAAAAAGTCTTAGTAAAATTTTTGTTTTCAAGCTATCGCCCCACTTTACAGATCTATATTATAACCCACACAATTTGTCGTTTGATTTAAATCGGTCTTGATATAGCTCTACGTCGGTCCAAAATTAGTTCTAGTGAGAAAAACTTTTTGATAAAATATTATCAAACTTGATGATATAAAAATAGCTTCCTTCTTTTTTTAAATGTAGAACATTGTTTTTAAATCAGTTTAGTAGTTTGAATACAATGATACAAACTGACCAAAATAAAATATACAAAACTATCAAAAATATCTAGGATCGCACTTCTACTTTTAAAAACAAAAATCCCTAAATTCTTGATTTTAAGAACGTTTTGGATTTGTTAAGCACTATTCGGGATCGGGAAATGATCTTAAATTAAACCTTTTTTCTTGAAGCAAGAATTTTATTTCTATTTTTAAAGTTTTAACGGTAAATTAGAATTAAATCTTAAATCAAAACATTTTTTTTGTCTTGGATTAAGAATTTTATTTCCATTTATTTCGAATTTAAGATCGATTCGTACTCAAAGTAAGAATTTTCAAGAGCGAATCGTTCATACCAAATTCTAGACCGAAACAGGATAACCTCAACAGCTTTTTCTTAAGACCGAATCGTTCTCCTTTTTTTTTAGTGTAGCTAAGCACAACGTTATATTGATTTAATTTTCAAATCATTTTGTATTTCATTTAATATTTGAATTGAAGAACCATTATTTCTGCTTGTTTGTACGAGTTCATCAACTCTTCTTGTTAAAACCCTCTTCACCTACTCATCTATTTAGAAAATTGCATCTCAAGTGATCAAGGAAGTGAACTACTTACTGACTTAGAGCCAGCAGTCGTTGTCGTTGTTGGCGGCGGCGGCACTTGTGCGCTTGCTGTTGCCCTTCCTCCCACTTTGCTGCACCTCTACCTACGCCAAAGTTAAGTTTTCTTTTCTGTTTTCTGTTATTTTGTTGTTGTTTATTAACTTTTATAGTCTTTCGAGTACGTGTACTCGTACAATTTCCTATATATTTTCCCAAACAAGTAAAACGGCCGCCGAGAGACTAAGAAAAACCAGTTCAAAAATGGATTTTCTCTCTCTCTCTCTCTATGTGTCGCATTTCTTTTTTTTTCATAGCAATTTACCAAATATGTACCTTTCACTTTGAAAATCGTAAAATGTCACAAACTGTTCAATAAAAACACAAAATGACAATAAAAATGCGATAAAAACGGCAACAACAAGAGCGACAACAATGCCGAAGTCATTGCATAAATTAATGTAAATTTATGCGAAAAATTACAACAACAGCGGCAGCAGCAGCAGCAGCAGCTACAGCAAAAAGTGCAGTTATGTGGCACGAACCAGTGGCAAGCGAGAGAGTTGGAGGCAAAGTCAAGCCCAGGCAAAAGAGATTGATTTCTTTGGCACTGTTTTCCGTTTTTGTATAAACACAAAGAAAAGAAAGAAAATAATTGTTTTAACTATTTATTAAAGTCAGTTTTAATTTAAAAAATGCAGGTGTGTGTGAGTGGGCCAATAGTGTAAGAAAGAGAGAGTGCGAGATCCCCTAACAGTCACTCGTACGATCGATTTCAATTAAAATTTAATTGAATATAACTGAGCTAAGTTGTGGGCACCACCCTTTTAATAAGCAACTCAAGAAGACTTGAGGGTGAACTAAATCAGGCACTTTAAATAATAAAATAATTAAAATATACGATTTTCCAATATTATTATAGTCCATATTAGATATTTTTTGACATTAAATCAGTGACAAACGTGTTGAGAGTTTTCATTAAGAAAAGGATTAAATTATTGAAATTTAAAATGGATTGGCGAAAAAATTTTCTTTAAAGAAACAGTTACCATAATTCGCCCCCCCCCCCCCCCCCCCCCCCCCCCCCCCCCCCCCCCCCCCTCTGTCTCCATTTTCCAACTGTCCTTCCCCGAAAAGATACAACTTCGAATTTAAGGCGTTAATATAAACGTTTATTAGGGGTAGGAAAATAATTAGATATAATATCCAATGGATCTTGTTTCCTTTATCTATGTTATTTAAGTTTTAATTTGAGCTTCTTTGTTGGGAAAAAAAGCGAATATTCTGTAAAAATTTTATCTCAAAATAATAATAACGCCTCAAGATTAATAACTCGTTGTTTCGTACCGCAACGCATCTAAAAATAGACATATTTGTTTGAATATAATTATTATAAGTGTACAAGGGTTGCCTTTAATATTTCAATCCATTTATTGTCCATATAGTATTGAAATATGAAGGGCAACCTTTATATAATTGAATACAAGCTTACCTCTGCTGCCTCATTGATTTTCTTCATATCCATGAACAATACAAATGGATTATATGGCTGCACGTCATTCTCTCGTAGTATCTCAATGAGCGACAATACAAATGATGGTTGTATTCTTACACAATTTCTTATGGTCAAAAGACGTATTCTCTTACAGGCTCGCAACACCTTCAGCAAGCCCTTGCCTGTTATTACATTTGAAATAATCAGCGTTAGTTCCTCCAGTTGGTTCAAATTAGTCAGATACTCCAGACAACGATTATCTTTCGCCTGCCAGTAAAGCTTCTTCAATGACTTCAGCGTGCCAACTACTTGGGCTTCCCTGAGGGTGCCACCTTTTTTTTATGCCCTATCGCGAGCTCTTCCAATTTGTTTGCATATTCCGATGGAAGGACTATGGCTCGGTCATTACTGGCATAAATTTGTAGCAATTTCAATTTCGGGAAAAAGGGGAAATTGAAATTCACCTTGCCATTAATTATTACAAAACTTTCCAAATTTGGCCATAATGGATCGGTTCCGACTGGCCCCTCTAGGGTACCTCCCCAAATCGTGAGTTGTCGCAAGTTCTTCAAGTCTGCAAGCATCCGGAATACATCAATATTTGGCTGACGGAAGTCCACATGTATGTAAAGGACCTCCAAGTAGATAAGTTCATTCACATGGGAAACTGCAAAAGTTTGAAAATATTTATAAAAATTCTGGAACTATACCAAGAACTTACTTTCATCGACCATAAAATTGTAGTTGTATACGTCCAAAATCCTAAGTGCAGGCAAATGTCCCAAAGCTTTGATAACTGGCTTAGCCGATTTACTATCGTCTATGAAGGACATGCTAATTTCCTTTAAGCTACGTTTGCAATTCATTTGTCTTAGCAGCTCAACCAGAACATTGTACTCTGGTACTTTGGGCACATGGAAAGTCAGTTTTTCAGCTTGGTCACAATACTTCACGCATAATTGTAGCATTGCGATTGATTTGCTGTGGTTCTCTGACTTCAATTCCAACACATCTCGACCGCACACGGACAGAATGAAGGACCACATTTCGACGGGCAATGATTCAAAATTAATAACCTGGAAACTGTTCCGGAAGTGAAAGGCGAATGCCTCGCCAAGAATTGGATGCGATTGGCCAAAGTCTATCTTGTCATCAAGCAGGGGCAGCTTAGCGAATATCAAATCCAATTCATCCAAGCTCAAGTCCGTGATGCGTAACTTTGCTGCAGAGGCTCCCATTGTCATAAAACTGAATAGTCTGGAACGAATTAAGTCACAAAAGCGAGAATATTTTTCTGGACAGAAATTTTGCTTTAAGTAATACCACACTCAGAAAAAGCAGTGTTGCAGAAGACAGAAATGTGTTGCTCTAGAACTAGTTCCTAATGAACAAGATAGCGTCGAACTGGAACGATGGAATTGGACCCAATATGAATGGAAATTAATTGAAATTACGTTGGGAATAACCATAACAATTTTTAGCAATCGGTATGACATACGTGCTGTACGAATTTAACACTGAATAAGTAAATTGATTACAACCAGATACCTAGAATTGGAGCCCATTTAAATGGAGGAAGGAACCGTGTATTACGAACAAACACACAACAGTCCATCTTGGAGTAACAATAAGAAGACGATGGAAAAATGAAAATCGTCTTCACATTGCCCCCGAGTTAAAATTCTGTAAATTTACCGGCTATTGCAATGTTAATAGTCTGCCCGTGCATCGGATAATTAGGATGCAAATGAGTCAACGCAAATACTTTCATGACATTAGTGGTATTCCTAAAAGCGATTTAGATTTGATTCAGATTTCGTGAAAGCAAATCTAAATCAGTTGACGGAACGACCCTTATTGCGCACTGAATTGATTTAGATGTCGTTAATAGTCTATTCACACTACTGTCCATCTACCGTTTACCGTCTACCGTCACATTTTCTCAAAATATTCCACCTTCAGCTGAGGATGTTCCTATCTCATGCTGTTCTAAGCGATATTTTTGGGTCCACCACTAAATAATAGCCATTCGCAACTAAAATATACGCAGACCACGTAATTTAAATGTCAAAATGAAAACGCCGCGCAACAGAACAACAAATGAAATTTGAAAATATTCCCAAAACTGTTAATTCTGTTTATAAAATGCAATCTATTATTCACTTAATGTCATTAAATAATCTGCTTCGACTCAATTGCATCCAAATGCTTCGATGTACTGGGCAGACCATAAACATTTCGTAAATCAGTATCGCCCATATCGCCCATTTGTTGGATGTTTTCCAACACCTCGGCTATCCATCGAGGTATTATGTACTGCTGCTATTAAGCAGAGGCCAACACAATTGTTAAATTTACAGAATTTTAATTTTTTTTCTTTTATAACTGGCATGTTTACATCATATGGCACGAAGAAGCCAATGATGGTGGACGGTAGATGGTAGATGGTGGCCATGTGAACACGAATTTAATTTTTCCACCATCTTCTTAATGTTCCGCCAAGATGGTCTGTAGTGTGATTAGGCTATAACAGTGTGACCAAACAAAACATGCCGAAATTAAGTAAGAAAGTCGGTCAAGCCCGACTGAAATATACTCTGTACCTGCAGTAGCAGCGCTGCGACTGTAAACTTTCCTTTGATCATAACTTGACCAATAGATGGCGCCACCACTATATTTTTAAAACTGACCAATGGATGTCGCCGCTACTGTGACCATTTCACATTGAAATCACAGTTGAAATCAAACAAACATCAAGCTAGCCACATAATTTTATTCGAAAAGAACGGTCACACTTGTGAGCTAAACTCAAAAAGCTTAGCTTACACAGGCAAATAGTTTGACAAGTTTTGCTGAAAATTTGTATAAATTGGCCAAATTGGTAAACTTCTTGGCCTTGTGTAATCAAATTATTGGTGGTGCACGTATTTATAGGTCGAGAACTGGTAACACTGGTTAAATAAATAAAGAAGGTTTTTTTTTAAATTAAAAATAAACGAATGGATTTGGTTGGTGGAATCTTTATAATGGACTGAAAGGACTATCTCTGACATTTACTTTTGAAAGATAATTTCATTCAAATGTTGAATGGTCCCATTTTGTATCACTCTTTCTAGCATTGCTACGTATATCTCGCAAATTACGCAAGATGTGTTGGCTTTCAAGTCTTGAACCGCAGCTGGCTTATCGACGAAGACTTTTGACTTCACGTAACTTCACATAAAAAAGTCCAGTGGTGTTATATTTCTTAATCTAGGCTTTCAGTTTAGCTGCTAACCGAAATCATTTCTCAATAAAGCCATTCTTTCGCGCGCTTTGTGTACCATAGTACCGTCTTGCTGAAACCAAATATCGCCGACATCCAGGGCTTCAATTTCAGGTAACAAAAAGTCATTTATCATGGTACCATTGACGGTTATGTTCTGTCCGGTCTCATTTTTAAAGACGTTCCACACCAACCAGTGCATTTTTGTGGATGTAATGGTAGTTCGAAAGCCTCTTCGGGTTGCTCATCGGTCCAAATGCGGCAATATGGTATGTTGCCGCATCCGTTAAGCCAGAAAAGTATATCGTTGATCTTCAATGAGCAGATTTTTTTGTGTCTTTTCCTGATGATTTGTCAAACAATCCAAAAAAAAGATGATAGAATGAAACCAGTCTGATATCTGAAAAAATAAAATGGAAAAATAAAGCTCTTATTGAATCACCCTTTACAAGAAAACGAAATACAGGACCTGTGAGCAATAAAGTGCTAAAAAGTGGTATTTTTTATCATTTTTAAAAAATTATTTTTTTTTTTGCTTCGACTTAATTTTTGTTAACACTAAATATACTTAAATTTGACTGTTAGTTCCTCCACTCAAATTGATCAAACTATAATATTTCTATATAGATTTTCTTCACCATTACCTTATTATCTTTGTAGAAGTGCGATTCTGGATATTTGGTGGATATTTTTGTATATTTCTTATGCGATTTAAAAATAAACTTCTTGCATTTTCAACAGAGATTGAAACTGTAACCAAAACCGAAACCCGTAACCGCTAAAAACACTTTAAAATTTGAAACCGTAACCGAAAAATAGTGAATTTTTTTTAACCGTAATCGTAAAACCTTTATTTACATAACCGGTTATTAGTACCGTAAAATATATGGGTTAATTTCGGTTTTTCCTTTACTAGTAAAAATTTCGATTAGATGTATGTACAATGAACATTTTACATATATATGAATTTATTCTCTAAAGTTGACTGCTTATTTATTTTGCGCCGCACTATTGCTAATGGTCTGGCATAGCTACGAAGTGCCTGGAAAGTAGCATTGAGGAGAAAGAACATTTTACATATGTCATCGATTGATTAAGCTAGGTTCTCGGACGCAGACAATTTTGTCGGAGCGGAAATTGTTTGATAATTTCCTAAGCCACTCTGACAATGTAGTGTGACCAGAAAACAGCCAGACAGGAGCAGAACTTGACCATTGAGACATAAAACACATCGCAATATTAGAATTAGCACATTTAGAGGTAAGGCGGATCATACTCGCCGGGCGTATTAGTTTAATACGTATTAAATGTAGCCACCACAACAGTAGCGGCAGGAGCATGGGAAGCTACTTTAGTGGAAATGCGAAACTAGCTTTAATAATAATAAAAAATCTGCATATGTTAGCTATTTATATATATAAAGCTTCTTTGCAGCCACTTTTAGCTATTTATAGCTATTATTCAACGCCGATCTAGCTTGCAAAGTCCGCACAATAGTTGGCCACACTGAACATACATAGACAGAACTGTTCTTGTCATTCGCGTTTTGATTCTTCATAAGTTTTTTTTTATTATATTATTAACATTATTATTATTTAACATTGTGCACGATGTCAAGGGCTATGTAATTTCTCCAATCAAAATTAAAACAATTTCTGTGGTGTTGGACCTGGCGAAAAGGATAGCGTTTGGAGTGGCTGCTGCGCTTGACAAAAATAAGTCCGTCGTCTTTATTGTCGGCAAAGCAAAGCCGCTATGCTTTTAACATATGTATGTAAGTGCTGAATAGTTATTAAAATAAATGACAAGCAATGTGGAAAAGAAATTAAAGTAAATGCAATAATTACACACGTACATACACACAAACATGCAGAGCATGTTATATGGGTGTATGCGTCACGAAATTGAACATTTTTGATTGGTATTGCCCAGTATTGCAAGAAAGATCACACACTCGCACACATACTCAAAGAAAGTTAGGAAATAACAACTGTACATATGTATGTACATTAGACTGAACGTCGTCCCTTATATGAAAAATATTTTTTTTGGAAATGTTCTGTTCCTCAGGGCGCAAAAATTCGTAATAATTTCTGGTTAACGTAATGGAAAACAAAACTTCGAAATTTTAACGTTTAGTACTGGCGCCGTGGGTTTAAAGTTTCTTCATTAAATTTCCATTTCCCCTTTTTCATTTTATTATTTCATTAAAGCAAGCTTTGAGATGCCAAACGTTTTTGTTCAACTTAAAAACGGTTGCTGTGCCAGAAACAATCAAAGCTTTGCCTGAATTAATACTGCAGAATCGGTATGTGATGTACCGTGAGCTGAAGTGGTAAGCATTTTTCACCCGGACATTCCATGTTCCGCTGGCTTTGTTTGTGTGAAATTCTTCATAATTTGACCATTGTCCAAGAATAAAATAAAGTGTTTAGCAAATTTAATCGCTATGCTTTCAAGGTTTTTACTAATCATTGGTTATGCATATGAGCCGAACACCAAACCAAAACTAATATGGCTTCCTCACTGAAGCACATTTTCAAAAGAGTTATCGTCAACACTGAAAATGCAGATTCCTGTCCTCATTGTGTTGCTTCATCATATGCATCTAATGTTGGTAAGGGTTTAAAACGAAAATGCAAAATGTAGTTGTAGTCAGGACAGCACATTACGAGTCATTCCACAAAAGTTAGCTGGCCAAAAACTTCGATGCAAACGGCCTGCAAAAAATTAAAAATAAATTACAAAAGTATAAGTTAAAAGTAGTTATTCAAATTTATTCATAAGAGTAACTTTTTTGGTATTTGGATAAATGTGTCTGTGCTCTTCGATGCATTGAAGAAGGTGATGCTGATCGTGTTTTGTAATACCATCCATCGAAGTCCTCAACTAGTTTCACGCCTCTTTCTGCGACATCATTCACAACTTTTAGGTTTTTGAGTAAGATGGTTGAGCATTTTTTTCACAGCAATAGTGGATATAACTTTGTCGACATTTTCATAATCGGTCATCTGTTTCCTTCACTGCCATTTCGCATTGGTACCCTACTTTTTTCCTCTTCTTCAAAATCCATTTGATATGGATGGCGACTACTTCCACTAGATGGGGACTCCTCGTCATCAGACCTCCGTCTTTTAAAGCTCTTAATTCAATCGATTTTTAAAGCAGCTTAAAAAATTCCTTCTAAATACTCCATAAAATTCCTTTCTCTATTGCGGAACAACTCTTTATCGCGACCAGCATTCTTTCTGAGAGACATCAAATGATCATAAAGTTTCGTTAAGCTTTCGCACACATTTCTTCCTAGTTTCATGGTAAGCCCAAATGATTTCAATACACCATCAATTTGAAGGACAGTGCGGTTAAGGCTGTCGCTTAATGAGTAATTGTATCCTCTTATATTATGCAGAAGAACCGCCAAGACATCTTTTCTGGTAGCTTTGCTGAATCCAGCACTGCCGGCAACGCATCAATCAAATAAATGCTGCTAGAATCCTCTATATCCTTCATTTTGCTTTGCATAAAATATTTTTTAAAATAGATTTTTAATACAAGAACAAAGTTTGGAAAAGTATGGTTACTTCTACGAAAAAGTAAAACGAAAAAAGTGGAAATGGAAATTTAATGAAGAAACTTTAAACCCAC
The DNA here is from genome assembly GCA_018904235.1 of Lordiphosa stackelbergi. Taxonomy (NCBI): domain Eukaryota; kingdom Metazoa; phylum Arthropoda; class Insecta; order Diptera; family Drosophilidae; genus Lordiphosa; species Lordiphosa stackelbergi. The sequence goes on from JAEIFU010002117.1 coordinate 38,785, forward strand.
GGCGCCAGTATTAAACGTTATAATTTCGAAGTTAGGTTATTCATTACGGTAACTAGAAATTTTTACGAATTCGGAAGAGAACATTTCAAAACAAGTGAGAAAGTCGGTCAAGCCCGACTATAACATACTCTGTACCTAGAGTACGAGCTGTATGCAATGCTGCTGCTGCGCTCATCACTAAGTTTTTCTCTCTCTCTCTCTCCCTCCCTCTTTCTCTCTCTCTCTTTTTCTAAGAATGTGCAGCGTTGGTTGTGCATGGGTGGGAGGGGGTGGAGGGGGTGATTCACTTATTTGCTCATAACTTGAGAACCGCTCATCCGATCTTTATCATTTCTTCAGCAAATTTATACATATTGCTAATGACTAACTCTAGAAGGAACAAACCCTCTATCTAAAAAAAATAACAAAATTCCCATATGATTATGTTCAGTCTAATGTACATATATGTATTATGAATTATTGAAATGTGCAGTAGACGCGTATCACGCGATCATGGTATCACGTGCAAAAAAAAAAAAAAAATCAGAAAATGAAAAAGTTCTAATTTACAATAATCTCATATCTTCATTTAATATGTTTCTAAAACAAAAACGATTGCTAATCAAGGTAAACATATGGAAATGGTGGGAAAAAAATTAAACAATATTTCTAGATCTTTTTGAATTATCAAAAGTTGTGCTAGCAGTACCCCCACACAAGTAGGTGTTGAGGGTTTATTTTCAGGAGTAAAATTTGTAATGACGCTAGCTTGAAATGATATTATGCTACTTAGATGTAATTACAATCTCGTATAAGATGTCAATTCTGATAAAAACAATTCGTTACATGAAGGTACTTAACGAAAAATATGCGTTGACCCATGTACATATAGTTCTATACTTTATTAAACTTTACACGATGCTTTTGTGAATGAAGTAGTTTCTTATCTTTTAGTTAAAATTTGAAAATAGGCGACTATAAAGGTAAAAGTTCTGTATAGGAAATTTGAGCTTAGTATATTTAATCAATAAATGAGATTATCAGCCATGCTCCCATATTCGCTTTCGCAAAAATTTTACGATTTCGTCGCTAAATCGCAAAGGTAGTTGCTCCGAAATTCGCAAATCGCAAAATTTGGCCGATCTAAAACCGGCGACGTATGAGTCCGTGAATTGAAAAGTAAATGGTAAATGTCGCTGGAGATAAGAGCTGCCTTTGTATGAACCAATTTTTGTAATATTCTGTGACTATTTTAGATTGTTTTTGTGGACTTTCTTATTCAATTTGAATTATCTTGTCTTAAACAATTTTTTTCCTTACCCTCTCAAAATTGCACAAGCAGCAAAATAACTTTTGACAACAACAAATTGCGATTTGGCTGGGGCGATAACCGATAAGTTGGTCGAGACAGCTGCTTCTGCCACGTGAAGTGTTGCAGAACGAATTGGGAAAGAAACAGAATCGATAACAAAAAGTTGCGAATTTGGGAGCACTTATAATTGAATTCGTACGAATTTGTTGAAATCGCAAATCGCAAACGAAGTGATAGCCGGAGCACAGCTGTATAAACGGTAACGTAACGTAACCGCAAACCTGAAACAGAATTAGATTAATAACCGTAACCCGTACCGTAACCCAAATCCCACAACCGTAATAAAACCGTAAGCGGAAAAAACCGATCGACCAAAACAGTAACCGTAACACAAACCGTTATTGGTTTCGGTTTTAATCTCTGATTTTCAAGCATTAAGTCAATATTTTGAAAGTATTTTTGGTCATTGTATTCAAACTACTAAACTGATTTGAAAACAAGTCAGAAAGTCGGTCAAGCCCGACTATATTTATACTCTGTACCTAGAGTAGGAGCTAAATGCAGTGCTGCTGCTGCGCTCAGCTCTAAGTTTCTCTTTCTCTCTTTCTCTTTTTCTCTCTCTCTCTTCTCTCTCTCTCTCTCTAAGATTGTGTGGCGTTGGTTCTGAAAGGGTGGGAGGGTGGTGGCGGTGGGTAATTCACTTATTACTTATCCGATCTTTATCATTTCTTCGTCAAATCGATGCATATTGCTAATGACTAACTATTTTTAGAAGGTACAAATCGTCAGACAGACAGACGGACATGGCTATATCGACTCGGCTGTTGATGCTGATCAAGAATCTATATACTTTATAGGGTCGGAAATGATTCCTTCTCCCTGTTACATACTTTTGCACAAACTTAATATACTCTATGTACCTTCAGTACAGAGTATTAAAATGTTCTACACCTGTTTCGGTCTAGAATTTGGTAAGAACGACTTGCCCTTGAAAATTCTTACTTTGAGTACTAATCGATCTTAAATTTGTAACCGTTAATTCCAATTCCAAATTACAAATAAAATTATTGATTTATGTAAAAAATTTTTGTTTAAGATCATTTCGTTCTTAATTTCGAAATTGACCGTTAAAACTTCAAAAACAGTAATAAAATTCTTGATTCATGAAAAAAGGAATTAATTTAAGATCATTTCGTATTATGTAAAATCAAGCTCTTCCTTTGAGAACAAATGGCTCTTAGCTAACATAAATAAGTCTAGATCGTGCTTATTTTGAGCTCTAAAACTTCTTAAAAAAACCCGAATCGGCTAACATATCCAAAACGTTCTTGAAATCAAGAATTTAGGTATTTTTAAAAACGCTCTTGAATAATTAATTAACTTAAAGAAGAATTTTTATTGAAGTTTTGAAACTGAAAAATTCTTTCCTCCCTACTGTACGCGATTATTGACAATTTAATTACCTTTTGATTGATTTCTTTCTTGTTTCCATTTCACTATAAGGAAGTAAGTTGTGGCTTAAGATAAAAATGCATCTGCCAGAAAAATGAAATAATTCATAAAAAAATATTTGAAATCGATTATTCAGACTACCAATCTAAACTACGCTTCAATAAAGTTGCAGTAGAAATGGATCATATTTTTTTTAATTAATTAAATCTCATAATGTTACTTGGCTGTTGCCAGTAACTAGAGAATTTTTGCAAATATCATTTGGCAGGCCAAGATTGCTTGTTTGTATACAAAAAGGTAAATACCAAGATATTTTTTGTTTGTTTCATGGGGAAACCGTACAGGTTTTTATTACAAACATTACGTCGAGCCTTTTGTTTTTTATTGACTGATATTAAATAAGGTAGCTAAAACCCATATACCTGTTGTAGGGCATGAAATTTACTTTATTACATTTTTGTGGAAACTCTGAGGATGTCAAACGCCAACTGAATAAAGCAGCTGGCACCAAATTGGACAGTAGTCTCTAAACAGATGGTAGTTCTTGCATTTAAAGTTCTTAAAGTTCCCTCAACTCCACACAACAACAAGCTTCCGCAAAACCCAGAAAAGACATATAGAGAGAGAGGGAGTGGTGGGGGTGGTTGAGAGTAGCGAAAATCGTTTGCCTTATGTGTGACACGCTTAATTAATTGCAAGGCATCTTTAATTGAAAGCCCATTGTTATTGTTGCTCTTGTTGTTGCTGGTCACAAAAACTATAATTAATAATTGTGTTTGTTGTCTGTCAATAGCGTAAAGCCAAAGTCGTATTTTTCCCTGCCTAATTGCCGTGGGTGAATGCCAATTAACAACGTCACACAAACATTTGCTTGCCCTTTTTTAAATTGGTTCACTAGCGAGAGTAGACTCACAGCAGACGAACCAATTTTGTTGCAAACATTTAAATTTTAAATCAGTCCCGAGGAGCAAAACAAAAAAACGCAAGCAAATAAATCAAAATTAAGTGGCGACAAAATTTAAAGTACGAAAATGCCCGGCCAAAAGAGGCTTAACTTGGGCAACGGGCCAACGATTTGGGGGCGACGAAAAGGCAAACAGAAAGCTAAATACTATGAAACTCTCAAAAGCAAATGAAGTGTAAAAAGTTCAGAGAATTGAATCAAATAAATGATTCATTCAGTTTAGAGACTCTGTGGGTGAGAAATTATCATTTTGGTGTTGATTGTTACTTTAAATACGGAGTTTAAAATTTCATATTACTTTTTTCACTTTCTCCTAAGTGTGTTATAAATTAGTTTTTTGTTTTTTATAATGGTACACAACCTAATGGTTCTCTCTCCTTGTGCTCCACCGAGTACTCTTCTTGTTGCATTAGGAATTTGATGTTTGCTTTCCCAAAACTTTTTAGCTTCTAAATTGTCACCAAGTTCAAGCAATGAAATTCGTGAGAAAGCCCCCCCCGCCCTCCCACTCACTCACTCACTCAGCCCCTTCTCCTCACACTCTCGGGCGTCTTTATGTTTGTGTTACTTTTCTGCTTTACGCTTTTTATCTCTAAGGAAAATTTATGTTTTCATACATTAAGAGAGTTGTTTGGCTTGGCGCCAGAAGAAAGAATACAGTTTGTAGTGCTTGGCTTTCTTTTCTTATGTATATTTGTGGGTTTTTCAACAACTCTCGCTGGTTGCAGTCACCATCAAGGCTGCTGCGCGTCGATCAAAGGGCGGGCCAATTATGTACCTTGAAGGTTTCCCCTCCCCCCCATCAATTGCATAAATCAAGTTTTGCCAATTGTTGAACCTTAAGTTAAAAGATATTTCAAGGTAAACAGACGACCATAAAAGGGCATTACAACCGAAGGTTGAGCTGCTGAATTGTTCAAATTGAAATTGTTTTTCCATAAACGAAAACACGAATGTGTCAACTGACAACGAAAAGTTTTACTTGATTTTGTCATGAAAAGGATTGCGCAATAATTGTAGTGCCGGCGGTTGAAAAATGAAAGTGCATTTAATTGCATTTTACGTCATATTTTTTTTAATTCAGCTAAAATAAAATTTTGCAGAGGGTATATTAAAATTGTCCAAATGTTTGTAACGCATAAAAGCAAGGATCTTCTTGATCAGCTTGACGAGCTGAGTAAATATAGCTTTTAGTTTCTATGCTATCTCCTCCCTCAGACTTTGCACGAAGTCTTTAGGTACATATGTTTTGCACATTTGTCTGAATCCGGCCGGGATTCGATGACTATAGCATATAGCTGGCATAGGAAAAACCGGTCAAAAAAGTTGTTTTCGTGAGTAAAACTTTTTAGTTTTCAATATAAGCATCTTTATACAATTCAGTTACGAATATTATTGGTTTTCTGAAAGTTTTGTTAAGTTTGATGTAAATCTGAGGAATATATCGATCCAGTTCATTTAACTAGTTCACACAACACTAACAAGTATCGATGCTCGATACTCCTGCCTTGTTATGTATCTCACATCTCTAACTCACACACACACACACTGACTTAACTCTGCGCCATTCTGTGACACTCATTCTTACCGGCAACACGCAAATATATATCGCTCACTTACTTCAATACTGGCGTAACTCAAAAGATACGATTTTTGAGTTAATGATGCAGAAATACTCGCCGTATTGTGTACTATTTTGTGTAAAAATTTTCGTATTGATATCTCTTTTACTTTCCATGTGATATGAAAGTATGTCTCATTATAATTTTACAGGTGCATTTTTATGTTAATGCAAGAACGTCATATCTCAGTTGTCCTGCAGTCGATATTGAGCAAACATTCAACTGCTTTCAGTTAAAACATCATATTTTCATGATTTTATCAATAAGCATTTTTAAATTTATAATATTTTAATAAATAATTGTCCCGTGTTGCTAATAGTCTCAAGGGACTCAAAATACGAAACCCACACTAAAAATAAGTTTTCGTTAGCTTTCTATTGCTTTTATAAGATATCCCGTCTAGAGGCGGTCTTGGGACAATTCGGGAAAAAAAATTATAAGGTTAGTTTGAAAGTGGAACAACCGTAGTATGGAACGACGACAAGTGAATAAGCTATCAGCTCTTTCCGACGTGGAGATTGAAAAATTTTTAAATTCAATTGATTTTGACATTGATACGGACGGAAAAGAAGAATTGGAGGACGATTTGACTGATGATGTTTGCGAGGCAGCGCTTCCTGTCAATAAGGAAGATGAAGAAGCGATTGAAAAAGTGCTACATATGTCGGATTCTATGTTGGCTAGAGAGATTTGTGTAACTTCTAACTAACTATTCGCTCGAATCGCATTCCAAATTGTAAGCTGCCATCTGACAGCGACCTCAAGAAACAAGTGCGTGGATATTCTACAGAATTTTGTGGATCTGTATCAGGAGTCGAAGCGTCTTTGACGATTTGGAAGGACAATAAGGCAGTACGACTTGCTTCGACTTACGCGGACACAAAGCCTTTCCTGAATGAAACGAATTCAAAAGGTCAGGTTTCACGTTTTGTTCATTCCGAAAAAACGTACGTTGACATAAATTGCCCAAATGTTATCCACGAATACAACAGTCACATGGGTGGTGTCGACTTAATGGACGGACTTATTAGTCGATATAAAATTCCCGTAAAGAGCAACAAGTATACAAATCGACTATTTACGACTGGTTGTATATCTGAAACTCTAATTGTCTTCCGTAAATGTAATATAAACCTGTGCTTTTCCCAGAAAAAAGACTGTTTCTATGATTTTCATCACAAATAACACAGGCCAACAAAATGACCAACTTTGTGAGGTGCAGCCGTATTGATTTAAAAATATGATAAGTTTATGCTCACTGATTCCAAAACTGGTTTCGGTTTAGCTCTATCAGCTCTTGTTTCCAAGATATGGCGGAAAACGAAAAAGTTGAATTTTTTGGCACTCTAGCATTTATGGAGGCCACACTATGCATAAATATGTGAGTTTATAAGCTATTTGCGATAAAGTACATATCACTGCATTTTTAAAAAATCAAAAGGCGCTATATAAGTTGAGCGGAAAGTGTCTAATTTGGCCTTTAAAGACAGACATATTTCGATTTATGGCATTTTTATCAAAATAAATCATCCTCTTTTTAAATGTACAAAATTGTAAAAAAGCATACTGGCTTTTTTTATGTTAACCTTTGTAGGAATTTTTTATTTGAACTTTTACTACTATGTACGGTACCAATACAGCGCCAACAGCCCGGTCTGGCCTATTAAGCCTTAGGATTGACTTATCAAATAGCTAGGTAAATGAGATGCAATCCATATTCACGAAAAATAAAGGGAATTTTTTTGTAACGATCGAGGTTATTATTGAGTTGGTCTATTTAAGTGATCGAGAAATTCTCATTACGGTTATTTAAAGCTAGAGCAACTAAAAGAAATAGATAGAGAAACACGAGTTTTATTTGTGTGAGTGTGCGTGCAGTCGTGAGTAGCAAAAAGCGTTCGGCCACTGCGAGCGAGGCGAGCGCTGAGAATATAGGAGAGAGGGAAGAGTTATATTTGATGCCACAAGTCTGCACACGCCAAACACAAAACCTTAGCTCCTAAAGAAAGAGAGCAAACCAAACGAATGCGTGGCTTGCGGAATGGGCTTGGGCACCCCTGAATTACATTTTTACATCTGAAATATGTCAGTTTAAGAAAACCATAACCAAACGGCTACGCACACCTTCAGCAATTGAATTTGTATATCTTGAATTTGTATATAAGTTTTCCCCCCCAACGCACATTATGTATCTGAGACCTTATTGAAGATCAATTTAGCTTATCATTAAGAACTATAAAACTCGTTTCACCCAACTCCACCTTTTGTTTGGCTATCTAATGGGTGCAAGGTTACAACAACAACACCAAGATAACTCTGGTTTAATTCAATATTTAACCTAAACATTTTATGGCCTTGTTATTAGGTGCCAGTTACCTGCAATTTGTTTGGTTTACTTTAAGCTTATTTTGTTATTGTTTAAACAAAAACTTTTCCACCCACAATTCGGTTAGCCATGTAAATATTTATTTTGCTTCTCACAACCTCCTGATAAGGTTTTGCAGTTGCACACACGGCTAGCAACTGGCGTCTCACATCAATGATTCATCCAGAACAAAGAAGCAAACTTTCGCTAGTCTGTGCCCTTTTGGCACAGAAAACGAAACGACTCCATAATCTGAATCTAAATCTGAGACTGAACTGAACTGAACTCGACTTCGACTCGCTGTGCCTTATGATTTATGCGATTTTAGGCGAAAGTGCGTCGATCAATGCAAGTTGCTTATGTTGAAGGCAGCCCCTCCCGTACTCGCTGTCGGGTTATTTACTTCCAAGGGGCTGGGGCATAGTACTCCATGTGTCATTTTTATCGCCCTGCTTCTCCCTTTCTCTGTCTCCAAGTGCAGCATAAAATTGCCAACTACAAAATCGCAGTCCTCTGCTTTGGGGGTTTTTTTTTTTATGACTCAGAAGTGCTTTTTCGCAGTGATTGAGTAGACAGGCCAGGGCTGGAAAGTGCAATTGGAAAGAGTGGAGTGCAAGGAACAGAGAAAATGATAGTAAAATGGAAAAATTCAAAATGGTAAGTGTGAACTTGTCACTGGGAGTTCTATTAAAGGTGCTTGAAATTAGAATTCGATAAAAAAGAAATTTTAATTGGCAAACTTAAGTGTTCGGATAATGGGATTCGAACGGTAAATATGTACAAGTGTGGACTAATGATCAGCCCTTATCTTACACAACCTCTGTCTTTGTTCATCTCTCGAATGCATTTCTATTTATAATTTAACTTACAATTCATTTTCCACTCAGAGACCCGTATCACATTTCAGAAATGTTCAAATCTTTAAGCAACTTCACAACTTGGCCAAATATATTTAACCATTTTCTTTGTTTTATATATATTGTATTTATGGCACACTGGCTGTGGGTCTTACGTGTTCCCTTACCTGCTCTCTCTTTCCACCTGGCCAAAGGAGAGTTGGCAACCATTTCGGTTGCCGTTTTCTGTTGCAACACACACACACACACACTTATAAACACAACCTCACGTAGTGGTTTGGCTAACGTAAGAAAAAAAATATCTGAAAAATTGATTAAAGTTCTTGCAACGCGCAAGCGGCATCAATTACCTGTTGCGGTTGCAGTCTGAGGTTTGGCAGCAGCAGCAGCAACAACAACAGAAAAGAAACCAAAATGAGTCGAAAAGAAGACGAGGCTACGGACGAGAGGGCAGGCAGAGTTAAATATGATTACAGTGCTTGGCTTTTAGTTTGAAGCATTTTTCAATATATGCGATAAAAATTGTGGCTGGTAGGTAGCAAAGACCAGGCTGCTGCTGTTGCATGTGGCATAATCAAGCAGAAATTGTTGTGGATTTCGTGAGCTGAGGAGACGACACGCATGCTCAGCGGGTACAAAAATACCATGACTTGTATACCACGAGAGTGGTTTTAAAAGTACTAAACAAGCTGCTGTCCGACAACCAAATGTTCAAATCACACACCAAAATAGAATAATCGTATAAAATTCCAAAAACATAAAAATATACTTTCCTTTGGAAAAATACTGTAAGCGAGGGTTTTTATTTATACACTATTTACACACGGTTGTCTATTTACAATGTCTCCATAGAGGTTTATCTTTCTGTCTCTTATTTGCAGCGGCTATCTTCTAACATTTTCTTCTATCTAATTGTCCATTCTATGTGACCATCATTCGTTATCTTAACCATAAAATATGTTATATATTCACATCTGGCTTCTTTTTTCAAATAATTCCAAAACAACACTACAAAATGGCCATTTTATTCTACAAACATTGACATCATTAGAATCATAAAAACAACAAATATCAAGCATAACAAACAATAAAAATACCAGGGAACAAATAGTCGAGTGTCAAGCGACAAACATACGAAAGCTACATTAACAAATTGATCAGCCCCATACATAAATACTATTTAAATCAGAAGAAATCAAAAAAGATTAAAACCAATATGCAGAAAGCTCAATTGGGGAATAGGAAAGGCTTTGCTTTTCTCAAAATTTAAAAACTAGTCAAAAAAATTTCAAATTTGGGCCAAAAATGTGTGTTTGGACGCCTATTTCATTTTTTTTTGTGTCATTTTGTAGAACGGAACATTTTATGATAGACAAATAAATCATTAAATTCATTTAGTAAGAAGCGAAGCGCTTAAATATTTTAAAAGATTTTCATACAACAATTTTATTATTGAGATGTTCTCGACTTGGTTCCCATTGCTCCCAGAGTTGCTTTTCGCCTTCGAGATGCTGTCACACACTATCAAAAGTCACAGTGTGTTAGAACAATAAAATCCATTCGTACTGGCCCCAGCCCGCACTAACAGGCGGCGCAGCAAGTGCAGTGTGCGCAACCGAGACTCGCTAATAAAGGTAATTTTTTTTTTCTGATGTTGTTGATGGACTGCTTCCAAACTCAAATTTCGTGCCCACCGCTGCTTTGAGTTATATTCCAAACTAAAGGCATTTCTTCTGTGACCATTTGTCCCGGCTGGCTCAGAAAGCAATGCTCCCATGTAATTTTTCAAGAGGTCAATAATAATCGCCTATTCGTACTGGGACTACGAAGAAGATTGTTTCATTATTTTACTATTCATATTGCACACAAGTGTCAAATATAATGAAGAAGATTATTGTGGAATTATTGACATATCGATAAAATATAGAGAACTTTATGTTAACATTGAGTAGCTTATGTAAAATTTTTCATAAGTACTCAGTTTGTTTGGGTCGAATACCTACATCATGAATTGATGTACATCCATTTAACATTTTTGTGTCACATTACATTCATATTGATGTTCACATATGTGCCAGTGGAACACAGTTATTATGGCTTGAAGAGATTGCATTTTTCCTTACTGATGGGATCCCTGAATACTTTTTCGCTGAACAATTTGTAAAAATTTAAAATTTTTTCCTTACCCCGCCCGTCTGGAATACGAACTTAAGACCTCGGGGGACTGAACACACGGCATGGGAACTTAACTCGCTGCACTATCGACCACACGCTCGACCATGTTGCCAATCACAGTAAAAGCTCTCAGCATGCAAAAAGCACGACGATGCAAATGCTTATAGCGTCATCTTAGCACGGATGAGGCTGTAGAGGTCGTCCTAAAATACCTTTACATGTATTTACTTTTTGTTTGATTTAAAAATAAATTTTTTTGCATTAATTTAATAGATTTAATATTTCTAAAATAGTATACTCCAACGGGCATAGAAACCAAAACTTAATTATGAAATTCAACCCTGAAAGTTAGCTGTTTATTTTACTGACCACGTGGTTTTATTTGCGACATTTGTCAAAGTAAATTGGCTTTAAAATATACTTAATTTGATTAAAGCAAAATGTGGAAAATGTGTCCATGGAATTGCTATTATAATTGTGTTCGAGTTTGTTGTGTTTACGCATTTTGTCCTTTGTTTTATGTGTTTTTGTTGTGTACTGTTTTGCGCGAGCCCTGCCTCAAAGGAATGCAATTTCTTCCTTTCGAAGGTCTAATTGGTTTTTGCCAGAATTTTAAAAATCGCATTTAAATCAACAATCGAATCGAAAAATATGCGTAAAAATTTTGTCAAATCGAGTTTGAGTCGAAAATGCTTTTTAACTTTTAAGGATCACTTGTCAACAATTTTTTAAACATATGATCCCGTGCATATATTGCAATTGTCAGCCGACTCTGAACGACGACTGAAAGTTGCTTTCAATGAGTTCAGTTTCGAATATGTGCGAAAAGTTACCTATTCGGTTTAAAAATCATAATATTCTCATATCATCATAATTAGCTTTAAAACCATGAAAAATTGCTAAAAAAAATCTTAAAACTCTCACAAATAATAATTTGAAAAAGACCTTGAATTTCAAAGTTTTCAATAATTTCTCAATTGATT